>CAKAEH010001601.1:0-43113 GCA_916381525.1 Cercopithifilaria johnstoni | reverse complement strand
ATTATCGATTTTTCTTTTTTATTGATTTTCACAATTTAAATTTCAAAAATTTATTTACTATTTCTAATTTAATTTACTATAAAATTTTATTTACTATACTCTAAAAATTTACTATATTTATTTATTATATTTTCCCAATTTATAGGCAGCATGCATTGTTTTGCAACTTCAGTTAACTCTCATCTTAGCAGCTATATACCACAATAATCATTTTAAGGATACGGGCCTTAATTGATTGAATATGGCCAATGAAAAGAAAAGCAAAAAAAAAGAAACATTTCCAAATGTTGAAATCAATTAAATTTAATTAAAACTATATGAATTTAAATCTTTTTCCTTTCTTGCTAATTAATTAAAGGTATGTAAACTTTTAATTTTGCTAATGAATTAAAGGTATGTATATATATATATCATTAATTTATTAACAAAAATCAAAAGTTATGATTACTCCAAGCAATTGATTGTTGTTTTTTTCTTTTTATAATTAACTACAAAAATTTATATCAAACTTCCATTCCATTCATTGAATTATTATATAACTATATGCCTATATGAGCTTAAATATGTGTGTGTGTGTGTGTGTGTGTGTGTGCGTATACATGCCTAAATTACATAATTCTATAGCCTAGAAATAATGAAAACAAATGAGAATGAGAAATGTTAAAAATTTATTTAAAATTATATCCCAAAAAAATAATAATATTAATTATAAATATTTTATGTGTTAATTTATTTGAAAAAAAAGGCTACCTAAATTTAAGCTTATTTAGCAATTTTCATCTTAGAGAGAGAGAGAGAGAGAGAGGGAGAGAGGGAGAGGAAGGTATAATAGACAGATAATTCACATGCATACTTACTACAAATATACCACATTTATTGGGATTTTTTGCAAAAAAAATGAGAAAGTAATCGAGCCTTTATTTTTTGCAATAGCTAAGGCTCTAAAATAGAAGTCACTGCTTGATTGCCTAAGGCCTTTCATTATTTACTTATAAACAAGGAAGAGAGAGAGAGAGGGAGAGAGAGAGATCATTAGGATGACCCATCCAATTCTTTCATTTCTTTTTGCCATTTATTTTCTTCTCTATTTTTCCCTTCTTCTATACTCCTTCGCTCAGTTATTATTACTTTTCAATTCTGCCATAACAATAATAATAACTGTTAAGCACACAATTAATAATTAATTCTTATCATGCTCTTATTAGCATCATATTAAATAACCAATTTTAAGAAGACTTTAATATAAATATATAATATGCGGGATATATCGGTCATTTCCTGAGTATCCCCAATAATAAATTAGTATATTATAAGAATTGTATACTTGATAGTTTTTATCATGGTGGAATAATCGAATTTAAAATCATTTTAAATAAAAGTATTTGCTCTTCATTTCTTATAGTACAAATATGTAAGCTATGATCATCTTATAACGATCATCGATCGATATGATCTGTTATCATATAAAATTGTTAATTTACAATTAAGCTCTAATAATTAAATGATAATTATTTCAAAGCTCTAATCATTCGATGATAATTATTTCAAGCTATTGAACATTGAATGTATGTGGACTTATTGTCGAATTTATGAAATAAGATTTAATATTTTAATCTAATTTATATTGTTTGATAAAAAGTTCTACTTTAGAAGCAAATGATAAGAAGCTAATACTGATGCAATTAATAGGAATTAATTGCGATAAGAACTATAGAATTTGAAAACGAAATAGAAGTGATTATTCTAAATTTATATAATTTGACTAATCATTTTAGAACAGCCATATGATAATCATATATCATCCAAAATGATTCATCATCATCATCATCTCTTAAGTGTAAAATATGAAATGAGAAAATTGTAACAGATATAACAGTAATATTGTGTATGGAGTGATATAATGATAAGTTATTGATAATATATGAAATAATAATATTATTATCATAATGAAATAGTAATTATTGCTATGATGCAATAATTTAAATTTATTTTATTCATAAAGAAAGTGTATGCTAAGATTTATAGCAAATTTAAAATTTTACATCATCTAGTCATTAATCAATTAGTAAGATTAATTAGTGTTATTTTACTATCCTTCATATTAAACTCATAACATTTGCTATCTTTTCAAAATAGTATCAATTATATTTGAATTGAATATCGTAAATCTTTAGTATAGAAATTTTATATTTATGTAAATTTTACATCTGTCACGTAAACTTTATATTTATGTAAATTTTATATTTCTCATATAAATTTTATATTCATGTAAATTTTATATTTTGCTAACTTCATATAATAATTTTTAATTAAGAAATTAGTAAGCTTTTTCCATCATCTATTTCCATTAATAGTATCGGTAATTATATCATATTATGGAATAGAAAATTACTGCAAGAAAAAATGATTATTAATTGTAGAAAAACTTGAAATAGATTTGATCCGTATTTTCATCATTTTATTTTTATAATTTATTCCGTTGTTTTATTTTATTCATGATTTTATTTATGATAATAACGAGAATGAAAGAAGTGTAAAATTTATATCTATATTCATCATATTTCACTATCATTAATGATAGTATTATCACTGTACTGATTATTTTTCTAATATTTTCAAAATACCAAAAATTCAAATGAGTACATTTAAATAATGATAAAATTAAACTTAAAATTATGTTCTCAGGAGACTAATCATAATGATTATCATCATTATCATCTTGTGTTGTTAAATGTGTTGCATTGTTATTTAGTAGTATTAAAATGTTGTTTGTTTTAAATATGGTGTTTGATCGCTAAAATTTTTCAATAAATTTATATACTATTTTTATTGCACTTTAAAGCATAGTAAAATTTAATTAAATAATTAAAGGATATTTTAAAAAAGTTCTTTTTGCTATTTCCAAAATTTCTTAAAAACAATGTAAAAAATTAATTTCAATTTAAAAACAAACTTTAACCTCAATGTTTCTTTGGTTCTTTTGTTTTTGTTTATTATTGCAAATAACGAATAGACTAGAAAATATTTTGTTTTGATAATGAATGAAACAAATGAGAATGCACACTTATCTTTCATTTCATCAATTTAAATCCTTTTGTTTTTGCTATTGTTGATTTCCTAATTATATGTGCTTAAATTTGCATATATTTATATACCAGATAATTATTTAACAAATATTGTTCATTTAATTCCTTCAAATTGTATTTGTAATAGATGATGAAAAAGGCTTGCTAATTTCATAATTATAATTGTTTAAATTTGCATATATTTATATACTAGATAATAATTAGCAAATATTGTTCATTTAATTCTTTCAAATTGTATTTGTAATAGATGATGAAAAAAGTTTGCTAATTTCTTAATTTGAATGAACAATATTTGTTAATGAAAAAGAAATAATTTTCTAGTATATATAATTATATGCAAATTTAAGCATATATAATTGAGTTTGAAATGGACGATGAAAAAAAGTTTCGGAATATACTTTAGCCTTTTAATCGTAAGTCTTTCTTTTTTAATAGTAATAATATTTTCAAATATGATTATAAAAGTATTCCTTCAAAATGAATATTATATTTTAAATTTATTTGAATTTCGATTTAATCTATAATTATTTAAATCATTCAATATTATCATCTTTTGGTCTTTTCTGTTTCGTTTCTTTTCATTTTTGATTTCCGAAATTTTTGAAAAAGAAAATTTTCATACTATATATTTTGGTATTACTCCAAATATGGATTACCTTTATGTTATTTTAATATAGCAAATATGGATTACCTTTATGTTAATTTAATATTGCAAATATGGATTACCTTTATGTTAATTTAATATTGCAAATATGGATTACCTTTATGTTATTTTAATATTGCAAATATGGATTACCTTTATGTTAATTTAATATTGCAAATATGGATTACCTTTATGTTAATTTAATATTGCAAATATGAAATACCTTTATGTTGCTTTAATACTGCAAATATGGATTACATGAACTATTTCACATTTAGATATTCTTTCATTAATAGGCAAAAAATAATGATAGCAATATTTGTTTTAAATTTCGAGATCGAAGGCACCTATGATATATGGTATTCACTATGATATATATTCACCTATGATATATGTTATTCACTATGATATATATTCACCTACGATATATATTATTTATCTCTGTTCTTTACTGATATTACTTATTTTTTGATTCGGAAAGAAAAAGGAAAAACTCTTTGCTATATCATTTTTGTACACATGCGATATCACTGATAAGTATTACATTGGAATAATTCTTTATAATGATTGATAATACTGATATTACTAATCTTTTAGGAGAGTGGAATTATTATTACAATTGAAATAATCCTTTGTAATGATTGATATTACTGATATTACTTATCGATTAGAAGAGAGGAATTATTATTATTACACTGGAATAATCCTTTATAATGATTGATATTACTGATATTACTTATCGATTAAGAGAGAAGAATTACTATTACATTAGGTATAATCCTATATAATGATAAGCGGAAAGAAATCATTATCTTAAACGATCCTTTGTTATTTTTTATTCTATTTATATTCTTCTTAGAAATTTTCCTTATTCTATTCCTGCTTCAACTCAATATTAATTATATTGGAATCGTATAGCTATTCGTTGTAAAAGTAAAACTCAAAAAATTAGAAAATGAATTTGAAGAAAAATTTTATACTTTTTTTTAATACTTTTTATACAAAATTTTATACTTTCAAAAAGTCGGTAAAAAAAGTTGTAAAATTGGAAGTTACCTTAAGTTGAAAAAGAAAAGTGCAACTTATTTTTGGGACTTATTTTGAAAATTATTTATTTCGCAGCGCAGCAATATGTAGTAAGTTTGCAGGAAAGTTGATAGACCGTTATTTTACCTTTCTCATAATAAATAATATTAGCAATATATAGCAAGTTTGCGGGAAAGTTTATATACCGACATTTTACCTTTCTTATAATAAATAATATTAAGTATTATAATTTAGCTTAAGCTAATTTAACATTAAATTAATTCTTAAATATTAAATGATTTTCTGAAAGAATATTTTGCCAAAAGTTATATATGCAAAAGAGAAGTATATTTTGGTTATCTTAAAACGAAAGTGTTGGTATTACTTAAAATATGCAAGAGTTTAAAGCTTAAAAAAGAATAGCTTAAAATTTCCATCAGTTGAAATTTTAAAAAACTAAAATACGACAAGGCTATAGTTTCGTTAGTACATTCATTCGTCAAATCTTTGTTCTTCCTCATTCTTTTCTTATAACTAATATATTTTGAAAATTAGTTTAATAATTTTGCAACGATTTTTCAAAAAAATAATTTTCATCCAAAATTAAAATGATCCATTTTATATTATATATATATATGAGGCAGCCATTATAAATATTGTGATAAAACGATGATTAAAATTAATTAATAAATATGTAATTTGAATTTTAATTAATTGATTATATTTGAAATTATAATTAATTTCAGAAATCTAAAATTATCTTATATATATATATGAGACGGCTGTAATAAATATTGTGATCAAAAAATGATTAAAATTAATTAATAAATATATAAGTCAAATTTTAATTAATTGATTATATTTGAAATTATAATCAATTTCATAAATTTATATTAAACGTATTTATTTATTTATTTATGATCGAATTTATTGAATAGATAACGAACGCCTAATTACAGATTTTTCTTCAACGTTGTTTTAAAAAATAAGAATTTCATTTTTAATACAATAAACAACGAGCAATATGATAATATAAGACCCTAAAGAAGAAGCTAATATCATCATATCCTATAAAATAATATAAATGAAAATTAAAATAACCATAAATAAGGGAATGAAATTTTTATCATTGGCTCTTATTGCTTCATTCGATTGACATCTTCCGCTACTCAATTTCAAATTAAAATGAACAAAAATAATTTTCATTCCGTCACTATATCGCGCTCTCTTCTCAATTCCAATTTATTTCAAAATGCTTTCATGCTTCTCATCATTTCCCTTTTTTTTCAAATGAATTACATTTAGCTGTTCGGAAAACAAATACCAATATCAATTCCTATTCTCATCCTTCGAGATATTTTCACCATTACATATTCCGCCCCTCAAACTTTATGTATGTATATATTTATATGTATGTGTGTATTTGTATGTATCGTAATGTATGTGTATGTATATACATATATTTATGTGTATGTGTGTATGTGTGTATTTGCTTGTATGTATCTTAATGTACATATATATATATATTTATGTGTATTTGTGTATGTATAACTATTAGCTGAGAAAGGCCTATCTTACTTTATCTTAATGTATATGTATGTGTATTTGTGTATGTATGTATTTGCGTGTATGCATGTTAATGTATGTGTATAAATATATACTTATGTGCATGTGTGTATGTGTGTATATGTGTATTTGCGTGTATATATCTTAATGTAGGTGTATGAATATATACTTATGTGTATGTGTGTATTTGTATATGGGTGCGTATCTATGTGTAACTATTAGCTACGAAAGGCCTATCTTGTAGAATAAATATAAAACTTAGTGTGAAAGAACTGTAATTTTATATATGTATGTATGTGTGTGTGTGTGTGTGTGTGTGTGTAAGTATTAGTTACGAAAGGCCTATCTTACTTGTAGGATAGATAATAACTTAAGACTACTATCTTAAGAAAGAACTACAACTGCTATATTTTTACTACTTTTCCTCCAATAATTCGATCATTTCGCTATCACTACTTTTCCCCGAGTATTCTCATATCTAAAAGATTTCTCAAATAACCTCAAATATTAATGCATCAATGATTGTTACTGGAAAACCTTTTTTTCATCATCATTATTATATCATATCACTATAATTAAATTCTCAATTTAAAATTTCAAATTAATCCATTTTTTTTCAGTTTAAAATTTTAAAAAATTTTTAATGCAGAAATGAAAGAATCGAAAATAATAATGTAAAAGAAAGAAAGTAAAAAAAGAGAGTACAGAGTGGTTTATATATTCAGTGAAAACGGATAGGAAAGAGGAAAATATGATTGAAATTGAAATTGAAGCATGCATAAAGCGGTTGTCTAGTTTCGAGTGAAAAGATTCATGCAAAAGAAAATATTACCAACTTTCCTTTCTTCGCTCTTCCAGTTAAATTACTGAAAATTCTATCCCTTCCACTTTGTCAAGAACCAACCAACCAGCAAGCAATTTAACTCATTTGCAAAAGATTCTCATTCTGAAATTATATTTTCTTATTCTCATATTTCCTTATCCGGTTTTCATTCCGTATCTTCTATAGACGTGTTTATTTCTTCATTCAACTGTATCATTCATTCATTTTTCAATATTTCATTAATCATCGCATGATCTATTTTATATCTTATTAGGTAATTAGCATTTATCGATTAAATGTATAAATCGTACGGATCTCATCGTACGGATCGTACGGATATCATCATTGATCGATTATTTATTTGCAAATATTGCGCGTATTTGGTTAAACAAAAAAAACTAGAAAATTAATAATGAATAATGAACAAAAAAATAAAATTAATAATGAATTGGAATAAAACAATAAAGTGATATTAATCATACTTTGTTGAATATTCATCGTGAAACGAAAAAAAGTCGTTGAATTAATTTATAAAGCTAAATTCTTAATTTTTTTTAAAAAGGGAAAATATTTTTTTCAGTGTTGAAAAATATAGGAAGTAATTAGATTTGGTTATGACAACTTTCAACGGAATTGCTCACATCAAAGTTATAGAAGCTCGTGACCTACGACCTACCGAATGGTCAAAAAGGTAGATGTAATAAATGAATGCTTTGTTTTATGTTTCTAAATTCAAATGCATATTGAAAAAATGAAATGATCTCATCATTTTGGCTTATAATATAGACCTATCAAAGCACTACAAAGAACTTCGATTACCCTAATTCTTCTCTCAAAACTTTAGAGATGAAAGATGATCTTATCAAATCTTTTAATCTTGTTTGATTTACATAATTACTTAAATAGCGATAACAGTAAAAATGTTATCTTGATAAGTTTTCATATCACTTAAAAAGTCTTTCTACAGATTTAAAATCAATTCTAAAGAGACAGAATTATTGGATGCGTATGTAAATATTGATTGTGATGAGAATCATATCGGCGAAACATTAACACGTCCAAAAACTTGCATGCCTATTTGGAATGAAGATTATGAGGTTTTATTTAATTTGAATTTCTATTTAAATTATCCCATTAATTTGAAATACTAAATAATCAATAATTTAAATTTACTTATAATACGATATAGATTACTTTTACTTTTATAGACTGAGGTTCATGATGGTCATGAGCTTGAATTTACCGTGTTTCATGATTGCGCCTTACCGACTGATGATTTTGTGGCAAATTGTCGCATACAATTTGAAGATTTGAAAATTGGAACAAAGAATGATGTTTGGGTATGAACTATAAATGAACTCTTTATCGAATTGATTATGCTTGAAATTGAATTGAAAGGAATATCTTCCAAGAAATTTAAATTAAAAAATTAAATTAGAAATTTAAATTTTGCACCAAATCATGTGGTATCTTCTCTAGATTGATTTGGAGCCACACGGAAAACTTCATTTGCTTATTGAATTGAAAGGTTCATTAAGTGAAGGTTAGCATAAATTTTTCTTAACTTAAAATTTTCTAAATTATCAAAATAAATTTATTAATTTTAAGAGTTTTAATTAATTCTCTGAATCTACAAAAATGAAAATGAATTTGTTGAAGTAAAATATAGCAAAGGATTCAAAGGAATTCTATTTTTCTTTGTTGTAAAAATTTATTGTTGCATTTTTACTGCAAAATTACGGTTATTTTAGAGGCAGCTCAAAATAATGCTAATAAGAAAGAGCGAGTTTTTCGGGAACGTATCGATGCATTCAGCGGTCGACAACGTCGAGGTGCAATGCGCCGGAAAATTCATGAAGTTTTTAATTGTTCTTTTACTATGTGGTAGCTAATTCATTTAACAGTTCATTTGCAATGTCGTAGCTAATTTATTTCAATAAGGATTACTATGTGGTAGCTAATTCATTTAACAGTTCATTTACAATATGATAGCTAATTAATTAAACAAGCATAATTTTGCAACTTTTTCCTAACTTCTATTTACTACTATTTTATTCGCTTTTATTTTAGATGGTGTAAGTTTTAATAAACAACAAAAAAAGAGTATCTTCAAGAGTATTCTCTAAAAACTATTGCTATTAAGGTTACGGGACATAAATTTATGGCCTTATTTTTACGACAGCCAACTTTTTGTGCCCATTGTAAAGATTTTATTTGGGGACTTGGCAAACAAGGCTATCAATGTCAAAGTAAGTTAACGTTTTGTATTTTAAGTTAAAAATTTAACTGAAATATTATTAAGAAGAAATCAAAATTATAATTCATTCAAATTTCTTTTATTATTTTAATAAGAATTTTAATATATTTTTTGAATTGTAATATGTAAATATAGATATCCAGAAATTATTATTTTAAACTCAAAAATTTGAATAAATATTCTGATCAAATAGAACAAATAAAAAGAAGGCATGGTAAATTTTAATACGATTGTTGTCAACTATTTATTACGAAGTACTGAAATTTAAATTTCATTTTGGAATTTCTTAAATGCTAATTTTAAATTTGGTTATAATTATCACATACTTGTTAAGAAGATTTGAATATTTGAAAGAAGAAATGAGTTCATTTCATTTTTAGGAAAAATTTCCCCTTATCACTGTATATAAAATTCTCCCTTATATCCCTTATCACTATGCATAAAATTAAATTGAAATTGAAATTTATTTTCAAATTAATTAATTTCAAATTAATTTTTACACATTTTACAGATGGTTATATTTTCTAGAAATTTTGCAAAAATTTCAAATCAACAAAAAAGATAAATAAAATTTGCTGATATATTAAAAATGATTTCTTTAAAGTATGTACGGTAGTTGTACACAAACGATGTCATGAAAAGGTAATATGGAAATGTCCTGGAATTCGTACCAGCGCTATTGATGAATTGCAAACTGAAGCAACAAAGGTAAACCTTTTTTTTTACTTCATTATTTCTTTGTATTAAAACAAAAAGAAATTTTTTTGAAATATATATATCGGGTGATTTTTTTATTGTTTTAAATACAATGGAAAATTATCGGTTAATACCTAAATTTACTTTATCATTAAAAAGGCGTTGAATTGTTAGCTTTTCATTCTCAAATTCTCAAAAAACAATCATTTAAAAATAAAATTACTACTAGCAATTAATTACTGATCGTTAATTAAATTAAAATATTAAAATTTAATTATGAATTTTTTAATAGTTTAATATTAAAATTCAACAATTATAATTCAATAAACGATGAAGTGAATTTCGTTCAGCCATTCATTTTTTAAATTTAATTAATAAAGGGTGTAATAAAAATAAATAAAGCAATTTTCCGCTATCATTAACCATCTGTCTGATATACTCTTCTCAGTGAATTTAGGTAAACTTTATAAATTTAATTGATTGATTTGGTATATATTTTTTTTTTAATTGAAATTATCATCCCTAAAAAATAAGCCAACTAAATGATATTACAAAAAATTAATCTATTATTTTACATAATTATTTCTTAATTTTTTACGCAATTAATTCTTAATCATTAAAATGGATGCTTCTTTGTCTTTTTTGTGTAATTTAAAAATTCGAATGAATTTTCATTAGACTAATAATTCTTTAAGTTTGCTAACTGTTCCGAATTTCTTACGAATTTTCTACGATATCAGAAATGTGATTATCAGAAAGAAAGAGAATAAATGGAATGTTTTCTAAATTAAATTAACGACAAATTCTTGCACTCTTTTGTTTTAACTAATTCTTATTTCATTTTACTTCCTACAAAGTAAATTTAAGTTTATATTAAGTATAATATTATTCTTATAAGGTAAGTAAATTTAAGTTAATATTAAATATAATAGTAATTTTTGTTTTAAATCTTATCTCATTTTACTTCTTATAAATTAAGTAAATTTAAGTTAACAATTAAGCATAATATTATTCTTATAAAGTAAATTTAAATTAATATTAAGTATAGTATTAATTCTGTTTTAAATAATTCTCATTTCACTTTACTTCTTGTAAAGTAAGTAAATTTAAGTTAATAATTAAGTATAATATTATTCTTATAAAGTAAATTTAAATTAATATTAAGTATAGCATTAATTTCAGTTTTAAATAATTCTGATTTCGTTTTACTTCATATAAAGTACAATATTAAATTTAAATTAATATTAGCTATAATATTATTCTTATAAATATAATATTATTCTTATAAAGTAAGTAAATTTAAATTAATATTAAGTATAGTATTAATTTTTGTTTTAAATAATTCTGATTTCATTTTACTTCATATAAAGTACAATATTAAATTTACTTCTTATAAGGCAAATAAATTTAAGTTAATATTAAGTATTGAATTTAATATTTAAGTTAATATAAGTTAGCATTTTTTTCATTAAAATACTTTCGAAGAGATGTTTTCTTCGATTGCAAGAAAATTGAAAATTTATTTTAGCATTCCATTTCTTTAATATTTGCATAGTTTTTAATATTTGGCATGGATTTTGAAAATCATTCTTAAATTGAAATTAATTCTTACATTCAAATTTAACTATGTATTTTTGATATGTAAAATTGCGATTATTTTTGGATAAGAAATTTCTTTCCTTTTTTCTTTAATTAATTACCTTTTAGCAAAGTCTTGGCCGATTTAATATTAACATACCACATCGTTTCACTGTTCGCAGTTATAAGCGGCCAACATTTTGCGATCATTGTGGCTCAATGCTTTATGGCCTAATCAATCAAGGATTACAGTGTTCGGTTTGTAAACGTAATATACATAAACGGTTTGTAAAATTTGAAATTTTAATTCTTTTAAATTCCCTTTCTCTTTGGCTGATTAGTTTGATTGATGACGGAATTCTTCCTTTTTGTTTAATCCACCTGATTTGTTGCAAAAAATATCTCTTCTATTCATTTTTATTTTAGCTAACTTATATGGCAATAATTATATTCTAGTTTATATGAACTGTAACATTAGCTGCAAATGATCGTAACTTGTCCTATTACCAGAAATTACCAATTATTCGAAATGGGATCCATTAAGGTTACCTTGAAGAAATATTCGCGGTTATTGAAATAAGAATGAAAAAGATGAAAGATAGCGCCATAATATAGATGTTTCTATATGCTTAAAATTTGCAGAATTTACAGATCTATGCTTAAAGCTTACAAATTTCTATGCCTAAAACTTAGCTAAAGCTTACAAGTTTCTATGCTCAAAATTTACCTAAACTTTGTATCTATCTTACTCATTTTCCTCTCTAATTCAACTCAACAAATGAATTAATTAATTGCACCAGTTAATTTCAAACAAATTATTTGCGCTTTAATTTTTTTTCTTTTTAAATAATAAGAAATTTCATAATTAATTAACCGTTTGATTAAGTATTGTTAATTACTGCCGCATTAATTACGTGAAGCAGTAATGCAAACAATCAAATTCTCTTAATTAGAGCTGTATCTTTGTTAACTATTACTAAATTTCTTTCTTTATCATCCTATCAATCTGTTCTCTTTCGAATTTATTAAATAATTAATAACAAAAAAAATTATGTGAAGTTTATAAGGCATTAAAAATGATTCGAAATTATTGCATAATATTTAAAACACTAATTAATAAATTACTTTTGTTCTTGTCATTTCATATCAGTTTTTATCATTCAGTAATCAATTTTTCATCTCTAACATTTATTCTTATCAAAAAATGACTCATAATTTATTATATTTTTTTTGAAGCTATCGCTAAATTAAAAGAAATTTATTATAAATTTTTAATTATATTCAATTTACTTCCTTTAATTTAAAGGTAACCATAAAATTAATTTTGCAAATTTATTCATTTAATATACGACCAACAGGTATGATTGCATTTCCATATAGGTATAATAAAATCTCAGATGATTCTGTTGCAATTATCAACTTAATTAATCAGGTGATTTTTTTGCAGTTGCCAACGTAATGTCGCCAATAATTGTGGTATCAATTCTAAGCAAATGGCATTAGAACTTGCCCAACTTGGTTTAACCGGTGATAAAATGTCAATTCGATGTAAGAAAAAGGTGTGCAATTAATTTTAATATCCTCTTCGTTTGTTTTATTTCATATCATTTTGCTGATGCCGGAAGTTAATCAGATGTTGAAGATTTTCCGATTTGAAATTTCCACATATTACATATCAACTCGATTTCCTCTTTTTGTCTTTTCTCCAACTTCGCCTTCTCTTTTCTCTCTCTTTGTTTTGTTGAAAAGTTATTTTATAAATTCTTAAATCCATAATTTAAATTCAAAAATGAAATTTTAACCTTAAGCTTAAAATTCTGTTGAACTATGCAAATGCAATGATAACTTTATCAATGATATCTTTGTATCATTATTCATACACACACTCTTATCAGTGTACATTCATTCATCTTTATCACATCATATTAATCTCCTCTTACACCTTACCTTATTACATCACATCAGCCTTTAAAGCATAATACAATTTTGTATTGTTTGGAATAAAAAGAGAGAGAAAGAGAGAGAGAGAGAGAGAGAAGAGAAGAGTGAAGGAAGGAGAGAGAAAAGAAACAAATATAAAAATAATTTATTTATTTATTAATGATATGATTACAATAATTTACTTCGTTTCAAATTACTTTAATTTAATATGTCGAAATTTGGATTTAATTTTCTCCCACTCTATCCGTCCTTCCTTTTATTTTTTCTTCCTTTCCATCATATCAATAATTAATTACTCATTAAACAAAAAGAATGTATCAGTAATTAATTACTCATTAAACAAAAAGAATGTATCAGTAATTAATTACTCTTTAAGCAATTATACAAAAAGAAAAAATTCTCACGTCATTCTAAATTATGTAAAAATAACAAATTGTTATTATATAATTTAGAATGACGTGAGAATGGCATGAGAAAAATGACGTGAAATTTCTTTGTTTGTAATTTGTCAATAATTAATTACTGTCTAAACTAAAAAAAAGAAATTCTCACATCATTCTAAATTTATAACAAGTTATTGAAGCGTTTAAATTAAATTCTAATTTCTACGTGTTATGTAATTATTCATATAAAAAATAATATTTTAAGCCTAGGTTTGAAAAAAATGATAAAATTGATATTTGAAGTTAAGTTTTAAAAGGTGAAAAAATTGACATTTAAGGTTTAAGTTTAGAAAATGATAAAATTGATATTTAAGGTCTAAGTTTTAAAAATGATAAAGTTGATATTTAAGGTCTAAGTTTTAAAAATGATAAAGTTGATATTTAAAAATAAAATTTTAAAATTAATCAATAAAATACTTTTAGCAAATAAAATTGTTAGGCTTTGAATTAGCTTTCATAGAAAAGTATTATTGAAAATTTTTCATTTAATATTTTCAATCTAATTTAAAATTTAATTTTAGCTTAATCTAATTTAAAATTTAATCTTAATTTAATTTAATTTTAGCCATCGGTAATGTCTGAAGATATTTGTGATAAGACAGATGTACTATTAGCAGGAAAAACAACAGTGCCAGCTACTACTTCTTCAATGACTCAAATGATTTTCAAATCTGACATTGGCAAGTTTTATTCATTATTTTTTTCATTCAAATTTTATCGATATCATCACTGTCATAATATGCATTGATAAAATTTTACCCTATTGCTAATTTTATAATATCTAGCTCTTTCTATCAATTATCATTATAGTTATCATTCTATTTCAAATTCGATGAGCTAAATAGGCTCTCTTATCAATAAATATCATACATTATAATATCATAATATGTATCATAGATTTGCCTAAATTTATCAGTTTTCTGTTTTGAATGGTATAACTATATTCATATATGAAATCATTTTAAAATCATCTTTTTCTCTTCCAAAAATTTTATGTATTTTAAAAAAGTTTTCTTATCATATTTTTGCCTTATCTTATCTTATCTTATCTTATCAAATTTTATTTTCATTCAAAAAAGTGAAGTTTTCGGAAATAAATAAATTACTAGAAAAATAATTATTATGTCAATTTTGTAAAATAAAATTGTAGAAAAAGATGAATTATTGGAAACGGAAATTAATGATGAGAATTCAAGTGATAAATCGGTTATTGCGGTAAAACCAACCGCTATAACTATCAATGATTTTGTTTTTATCAAAGTTCTCGGGAAAGGATCATTTGGAAAGGTTTGTTAATAAAATTTACAAAAAAAATTTTTTCATTTATAGTTTAAAAAATAGAAAAGATTCACGGACAATAGTTTCTAGGATATATGTTTTTATATAAATGATAATATAATTTTATTCTTAATTTCTTGCAGTTATTTTTTAGTTGGATCTAATGTTTTTTAATAGGATATCATTATTATAGAAATGATTAAATGATAGATTATCATAATCATAGAAGTTATCATGATAATAATTGTAGGATTAATTAATTATATTTGAAGTAGTAATATAATTCAAATGTTGATATCAAATGTAATTAATTGCTCTCTTGATTATCGAACAATCTATTCCGCTAATTGTAATTCAATTATCGTTTTTTTTGCGGAGTTTTTTCCATCAATTAACTTTTTGAGCTTTACTAACCTTTTAACCTTTTTTTAACCTTTTTGAACCTTAACAGGAATGATTGAATATGTCATTCGTACATTTCTTAGGTAATGCTAGCGGAGCATAAACGAACCGATGAAGTTTATGCGGTGAAAATACTGAAGAAAGATGTGATATTGCAAGATGATGATGTTGATTGTACAATGTGCGAAAAAAGGATATTAGCTTTAGCAGCAAAGCATCCATTTCTGACAGCCATACATTCTTGCTTTCAAACTGTGGTATGTTTCAGTCTGAAATAAAATTTATCAATTTATCAACAATTTATCACTTAACTTTTATTTATTTCCATTTTATCGAACATCTAAGTAAATACGCTGTGATACGTTTGTACTCAAATAAAATTTATCAATTTATCAACAATTTATCACTTCTATTTATTTCCATTTTGTTAATCATCCCAAAATTGTTAATTGTTAAATTGAAATTTTGAAATGAAAATTATTTAAAGTATTAAATTAATTAAAAGAAAGAGGAAATTAGTTGGCAGAGATGCAAAAAAAAACAAAATTATTCCCCATAAACTTTAAACTTCAAATTATTCCCCGCAATATTTTAATAAATTTCAATTCAATCTTATTTTTGTCATCTGTAATTTTGTCATCATAATTTTGCATCATCATGATTTTGTTGTTGATTTCTTCATCTTGCATCATCTTGATCTTGATTTTTGATTTTGACTTTAATCTTGAATTTTGCATCATCTTAATTTCATCATCTTGATTTTGCATCATCTTGATCTTGATTTTTGATTTTGACTTTAATCTTGAATTTTGCATCATCTTAATTTCATCATCTTGATTTTGCATCATCATGATAATTTTATCATCATATTTTATATTAATTCATTTACTGATTCTTTTTTCTAAACTTTTTCAGGATCGGTTATTTTTTGTTATGGAATTTGTAAATGGTGGTGATTTAATGTTTCAAATACAAAGGGCACGAAAATTTGATGAACCATGCGCTCGTTTTTATTCTGCCGAAGTTACCTGTGCATTACAATTCTTGCATCGTAATGCTGTCATTTATCGGTTAGCTGATTTATTTATTTATTTGATGAGTATATATGTTTTTCTAAATTAACTATTTCTAAATTTTTATTAATAAACATTACAATTACATATTATATATTATAGTATTATAGATTATATATTATAGTATTTGATGAAATTAACGGTCACAAAATTATTTATTAGTACTAATTAATTTTATTTTGAACTAATTCAATTTATCACTATTTTTCGCAATTTGCACTAATTCATCTATTAATTAATTTTGGTATATAACATTTGATCCATTTTGGTATATAACATTTGATTTGACCCATAGTTGTAGAATTATTTATTAATTGTAATTAATTTATTCGAATCCAATTTAATAAATTTTCCATATTTGCATCAGTTCATCCGTTAATTTATTTGAATCAATTCGTAATTTATCACATTTTCTGTATTTTCAACAATTAATTAATTAATTTTTGATATGATTAACAATTAATTAATTAATTTTTTGATATGATTAGATGAAAATCTTTATCATTTCTTGTAATAATTAAAAATAATTTTTTTTTTTTTAAAGTGATCTTAAACTCGATAATATATTGCTGGATGCTGAAGGACACTGCCGTTTAGCAGATTTTGGAATGTGTAAAGAAGGCATTACGAATTCTAAACTTACTTCAACATTTTGTGGTACACCAGATTATATTGCACCAGAGGTGAATGATTCGTTAGTTAATTAAATGATAATAATCATTTGGGTAAGTTTATTAATTAACAATAAATTTTTAGTACTTCAATATTTCTTACTGATTTTTTTTTAATACTAAGTTATCAGAGATGTATTCTTTATTAAATGTTAATTTATGTTGAATTAAATGCTAATTTACAAATTATAAGAACAAAAGGTAAAAATTTAAATTTTTGCAAAATTTATTTCGATAAATTTGATACATTTTGTTATCAGTTATCAATTTAAATTTTGATATCAATTATCAATTTGATAACAGTTATACATTTTGATATCAGTTATGCATGATTTTATCACTTATGATTTCAAAAATTAAAAACAACATACAATTGTTTAGATATTGGAAGAAATGGAATATGGTATGTCGGTAGATTGGTGGGCATTAGGTGTTTTTATGTATGAAATGATGGCTGGACAACCACCATTTGAAGCTGATAATGAAGATGAACTCTTTGAAGCTATCTTACACGATGATGTCCTCTATCCTGTATGGCTTTCCAAGGAAGCAGTGAATATTTTAAAAGCGGTAATTTTAATTTCAAAGCATTAATTTTATTTTATGAAAAATTGGTATCAAAAATGATAGATATCAATATTATCAAATGATATGTATCACATTGTTATATGCAATCTTATCAATTAATTAGATCTTAATAAAAACATATTAACATTGATAATATATTTTAATATGCGATATATAATTTACTCCTAATAAACATTACATAATACATCATCGATCGTAAATTCATTCATTAAAACAAATACTATCGCTATGATCAAATTTAACATTGAAAATTATCATTGCATAAATTTGTTGAAAATAATATGATTGCATTAGCTTTATCACTTTTTTTCTATTAAATTACAGGCAAATATTTTTTATATAGTTAATGAGGAAAAATTATAGTTAATGACGAAAAATCCATTGAAACGATTAGGTTGCATACAATCACAAGGCGGTGAAGATGCAATTCGTGCGCATCCATTCTTCTGGGATATCGACTGGGAAGCATTGGAGGCACGTCGTGTAAAACCACCTTTTAAGCCTAAAATTGTAAGCTTAATTTATTTACTTTATTTTAATAACAATGAGATTAAGTGCTGTAAATTTCTCGCTAAAAGTTGCATTAATAGGAACTTTTCC
Organism: Cercopithifilaria johnstoni; assembly: GCA_916381525.1. Lineage (NCBI taxonomy): Eukaryota > Metazoa > Nematoda > Chromadorea > Rhabditida > Onchocercidae > Cercopithifilaria > Cercopithifilaria johnstoni. The sequence goes on along the minus strand of CAKAEH010001601.1, from coordinate 24,442 downwards.
GTTTTCTATTCGTTCCGTTTTCTATTCTTTCCGTTTTCTAATCTTTCCGTTTTCCATTTTTTAAAAAATGATATCTTATATTTTACTTCAGTTTATTAAAAGTTAGCAAGAATTTTTGTTGGTAATTCAAATGTCTTTTAGAAATCAAAACGTGATACAAGTAATTTCGATGCTGACTTCACAAAGGAAGAACCGGTGCTTACACCAACAGAACCGGCTATTCTCAGGACAATAAATCAAGAGGAATTTCGTAATTTCTCATTTGTAAATCCTGATTTCCGGCTTAATCATTAATTATTCCATCTATCGTTTGAAAAAAAAATTAAATAATCATCGTTAATTAGCGCTAATTAAATTAATTTTTTATTAATAAATTTTATTTGTTAATTTTTTTTAAAAATTGACGATGAAAATTAATTTTTGCTAATTAATTTTTTTAAAAATTGCTAATTAGACGATGAAATCAACGTCTCCTTTTTTCTTTGAAATTTCTTATTAATTAACATAATTTTATGCTTCTTAGAGTTGTAGTATCATATTTAGTCATTGTGCCTCAAAAACAAATTGATTAAGCCAATAATATAATTATTTTTAGATTTCAAAATTTAATTACGGAATGATTTGATGTATTGTATTCCTAGAAAAACTATTAAATTTATTTGTTTTAAGGCAAAATTAGTAATTAATTGCTGAAATGTTATTAGTCTGAAATTATTTCAAATTTTGAAAATGTTTTTTTAATATCATTTAAATATGAAATTTGTCCTTAAATAAAACTGAATTCAAATTCCGGAATTCCTTTAATCCAAATATTTTGAATAAAAGAATATCCTATAAATTTTGCTTCAAATTTAAATTCTAACCTTTTGTTTTTTAATTCAAAATTCATAATGAAATAATTTTGATAATAATTAATAATTAAAATAATAAGCGATTGTATATTTGAATTCTGCCATTTAAATTTTCCTTTTTTACTAATCTAATTTCTATCTCTTCTTAAGGCATTCCCATTTATCAAAATGATCTCATTTATGCTTTTGATGAAGTATGTCAATTTCACATGTATATTTTAAATTTCACATATATCCATTTCAGAAGTATTTAGTAATTTCGTGTTCTTTCTGTTAGTCCATTTTCTTATCCGGTATTTTCTTTTGTTTTTCTTTTTTTCTAATTTAAAAACGATAAATTAACCGGTTCATATATGAATACGCGTTTCTTCGTATCTTTCTTTCTTGCCTTATGGCCTAAAACTATTATGTTATATAATTCCGGTGGCCTAATCTATTATATTTATGTAATTCTAAATCAATTCTTTTCCTGTTTGAATAATAATTAATAAATTTTGATTTTTCTTCAAAAACAAAAACTTTTCATTTTTGCTTTTTGTTTTAAATAAAACCAAAAAAATTTATTTGTAAATAATTATTTATATAATTAATGACACATCAGTAATGTATTTTAGTTAATGATAAGGGTTGAAGTTTAAATTGATAATAATGTATTTTAGATAATGATAAGGGTTGAAGTTTAAATTATTAATAATGTATTTTAGTTAATGATTACGGGTAGCTATAATTTTACCAAAGAAGTGAAATGAAATGAAATTAAATTAGCTATCTTTTACTAATGAAAAGTTAATACATTGTTATCCTCATTTTGAACTTATCAAATTAAGTATTTGATTTATAATTTTAATCCGATATTTTAAGTACAATGTGAGCTTATTTTCCTTTCTTCCCTAATTTAGAGCTTATTCGTCGTTTGATATTAATCTATTCAATTATTATGCTGTGCAATCTTTAACATTACAAAAAATGCTGGTAATATTGAATTGATCGTAATAAGTTATTGATTACTTTTTAAGTATTCATGTAATAATTTTTAACTAAACAATTTGATTTCCAATTTTTGTAATTTCCTACTAAACTCTACAATTTATGTATTTTTAAACAAGTTATGTTAATTATTGTATAATTCCAATGTTGGCCAATATTGTTTTAATTGTATGAATAATTTCGGTTACTTTTTAAAATAAAATTATTCAGTAAAAACGTATTGGATTATTTGGATACAATATGATATGATGAAGTAAGTATGTTTTGCATTGATAATTATTTATTGTTCTTTAATTAACAAATTCAGGAACAGCTTCTGTTGTAATTTTCAGAGCGCCCATTCAAAAGATATATATATATAAACATGTGTATATTATGCTTTTATTTATTTGTTTGTTTATTTATTTTATGCATTTATTTATTTGCTTTTTTATTTTTATTTACTTATTTATTTTTATGTATTCATTTGTTTATTTATTTATTTTTATTTACTTATTTATTTTCATGTATTTATGCGTGTATTTATTTGTTTATTTATTTTTATTTATTTATATATTTATATAATTATTTATTTATTTATTTATGTAGGTAGAAATATCTCGGGAAACAAAGTTAAAAGACAAGATTGCTTATCAAGTATTATAATAGTGATTTAAAATATCGATGTTGACAATGTTATAGTTTTCCTGGACATTGATGAATTAAACAAATTGTTTATTTTGCAAAAATTTGTTTATTTGGTGATGATTAATCTTCAAAATTTATTTGATGGTAATTAATCTTCAGAATTAAAAAAAATTTTACGCCTAAAAACTTCATTAGTAATTTTTTCTCAATGCTTTCAAAGGCGCAAATTGGCAAGCGATGGCTAAAACTGGTAAGGAAAAGAGGAAAATGTATGATTGAAAATTGAAGAATATAAATATTTGAATTGAAGAAATGAATATCATAATTATAAAATGAATATAAGTATTTGAATTGACGAAATGAAAATTATAATTATGAAATGAATATAAATATTTCAATTGAAGAAATGGATATCATAATTATGAAATGATTATAAACGTTTGACTTGAAGAAATGAATATCATAATTATAAAATTGTTCGAAGCAAATAGAATAAAATTCAACTTTAAAATATGTACCCTTAATTAAAAATAATTTTAAGAGAAAAGATTATTAAACATAATAGTCTTTCTAGATTGGTACTTGTTTATGTATCAATGGATCATTTTGATTATATTGCGTTATTTTAATTGGCTCTTCGATCAATATCTGAAAAAGTGTTATGATATGATATGATATTTCATTCCTGCATATCTTTCAATTATAGCGGTAGTTTAAAAAATAGGCCAGAAATTCGCATTAAAATTATTTCATAAAAATTATGAAATAGAATTTTTGAGATAAAAAAATTGCAAGAAATTAAAAATTATTACATAATATTATTTATTATAATTAAATTTCTTGTAAATTAATTAAATTAATTTTTTTATATTTCTAATTCCTATCTTTAATAAGTTTGAAATAAGCTTAAGTTTAAAATTTCTAATTTCTACTTCAAATTTTTGTTTCAAACTTGTTTTTTCAAATATTAATTCTTAGCATGGGAAGGATAAAAAATACCTTTAGAATCCTACCTTGCCTAATTTCCGTATCCGTTTAGAAATTAATTCTTCATTGCTTATTTCATCATTTAAATTCACCATTGATCGAATTGTATTACTGAAGATTACTTCAGTAGTGAAAAAAATTTCATCGCGAGATTTCAAATAATCCAATGGTGCATATGGATCCATTAGAATTCTTAATTTTAAAATATTTCAAATAATAATTAATTAAAAAGAAAACAATAAGAAGTAAAATGGAAAGCAAATAATGAAGAAGGAATGCTTTAAATATTAGCGTTCATTTTTACCGATTATATATTATGATAATTTCTTATATTTTTGCAACGATTGTTCACCTAATTTCGGGCATCTTAACAAGTTTACGTTGACCAGATTGAACTTCAAGCAATACTTCTGAATCCATCGGTAAATCTTCATCACTTATATCTTCTCTATTATTTTTGCTATCCTAAAAAATAATGAATGTATCAGGATGCAAAATAAGTATTAAAATAAATTTTCAAATTATAATACTTGGCAAAATAGATTTTAGGATACTAAAATTATTTCATAATTCGAAATTCAAATTTTAGCAAACCTTTTGTATTTTGCTAAGCTTATTCCAAAATGGTAGACCATCTTCGTCAAATAGCTTTCCTTCGTTGTCTTTGTTTGATACTGTTGAAATTGATTTCTAAAATTTGAAAACAATCAATTTTTTATATTTCAATTTTGAAATCTGTCATAAGCCTTTTTTCTGCTTGGGAAATGATAATGAAATTATTATGAGTAACTCAATTGTAGGTAAAGCTTCATTAAATCATTAATTTAGATTGCTGAATATTTTCTTTTCTTGCTTATAAAATTTATCTTCTTATTTACATTTCAACAATTTAGAAATTTCATATGATATATTGATATTATTAAATGAACCTTTAGTGGTGTAATTTTATCACTCTTATCTTTCATTTCAATTTCATATCTGAAATCATTTCTCAATATGCAATTTAAAACAACCTTTAATCTATTCTAATTTATCAAAAATTTATGTCTCAAAACCTTTAAAATAAGTAGTTGAATTTTTCGTTCGGCTGATTATCAGATATTCTAACCAACAAATGATTTATTTATGAGATAGTTGTTTTGCTATCAATTTTTATCAGTACATTTTGATCTTTGACATGAATAATAACTAAATCTGTAATGTCTTTCAATATCAGAAGCAAAAATAGTTTCATATATCAGCTGTTTGAGATTTATCATTAAAATCATTGCAAAAAATGAGATACCTTTCAATTTCACGCTTAGATGGAAATTTTTCATCTGCACTTCGCAATAGTATTTCTGGTACTTCCTAGAAAATGGAAAAGAAAATTGTGTCACAAAATTTTTTCTTAATTTTGGATGAAAATAAATTTAAAAAAATAATTTATACATCAATTGATTAGCACCGGTTATTGATTAGCATGATCATTGATTGACATGACTATTGATTAGTATGATCATTGATTAGCGCGAACATTGATAGGCATGATCATTGATGAGTATGATTATTGATTAGCATAATCATTGATTAGTATAATTAGCATAATCTTTCATCACTTTACTGACCTTTCACATTTTAGCAAAGAAAAATTAAAAATGTTTCGAAAAATTAAAAGAAATCGAGATGTATTACAATTTCTTCCTTCTTCCAATGAATATAATTTAATTTTAAAAAAGAAGAAAAATTGAATTATCTCTTTAAAAGTATTTCCTTTCCGTATTTCATTCCGTTTTTTAATTTTTTCAACAAATTTTTGCACTGTTGCATCAGTCAGAGGTCGGCTAAAGAATGCTGTCATCCGTTTTCGAACATCTGAAGATAGTATTTTGTATAATTAATTAAATTAATAAATAACGTATAAAATTGAAATTAGATTTGCCTAAAATTTTTTGCAGAATCAAATTTCACAGAATCAGAATGAGGAATCAAAATTTAAAGATAATCATTTCCTCTTTGATCATGACAGCATATATCAATTTAATAATCTTTATTAGGGTAAAAAAACTTTTAAAACAAGAAATTATTTACTTCTAAGGCTTTGCCGACTTGATGAAGATGGTGACCATGCCGGAATTTTAGTCAATGATTGAAATGTTTTACGTAAACTTCTGTAAATGCTAACGATAAGATGTATAGCTTAATATTTAGAATAACAATGATAGCGATAAGATGTATAGTTTTACGCAAACTTTTGTAAATGATAGCGGTAAGATGTGTGGCATAAATTTCAGAAAAATTCAACTTCAACTTTTACTGTAAAAATTCAAAAAAAAACAGAGCAATACTAATTTATTAACTACCAAAAATTGACAGTTAATTTTGTTTGACAAAAATTTCAATAGTGTTGATTAGATGCTGGATGGAAAATTTCCATTAATGCAATAAATAAATTTTAATTAATGTCAACAGTGCTGATTGGTGCTGTCAACAGTGAACAGCGCTGAATTTCCATCCATCATCAAATCAGCATTATTGAAATTTTATAAATAGGAAAATTTGAAAGGAGACAAAATGAAGTGAAATAAAGAAATGAAATATAGGAAAATAATTGAAAGTTAAAAATTGATTTGATGATTATTTGATAAGAGGATGAAAAATGGAATATGTATGCTACGTGGTGATATCAATGAAATTTTTTTGAATCTTTTTAAATAAGCAAAGTATAAATGCAATAAATTTAAATAACATACTTGACTGCTATATTTTCATTTTGTTTACTTTGATATTTTTTGATCTTAACATCTGTTTTCCTATGAATCGTTGGATAACTGATCGTGGAATGAACTTTTGTTTGCGTTTTTGTTGATTTATGTGATTTAGTTTTGGTGACATTATTCCGCATTCCAATTTTTCTACACCAATTACTTTCTTATTCAATTAGAATTTTGAAAAGCTTGTAAGGTTGTCAAAATTTGATTTCAAAAATTATCCACAAAAAAATCTTATCAAAATCATCATGATCATACTACATTCTATTTATAATCAATTCAGATTTACCATCATTATCATTATCAATAAGTGTATCACCTCTATTCACTTCTCTAATAGTTCGCAAAGACAAATAAGTAATTTAAGGTAATGAAAAATATTCTTTCTATTTTATCAATCGACAAATTTTTCATTTTATAAAAGTAATACTTGTGAAACATTTGGCCTAATGTTTATTAGGCTTTAACGCTAATGTATCTAACGTATCTTATCTTGACGTATCTCTAATTTGATTTAAAAAATAATCATTATTTATCTGTAATTCGATTAAAAATCATCATCATCTATCTGTAACTATTAGAATTGTAAATAGCAAACTGCTTAGTTAATGAATTATACTCAAATACATAAATGAAATGAAATGAAAAAACAATTTGCTAAATTGTAAAACCTTTGTTGCTTCGCTGATTTTGACATTGTTGTACAAATTTTATTTGACTTTCGTTTAATTCTTTCTAAAAGAAAAAATGTTAAATTTTATATTTTGAAATTAAAATAATTAAACTAAATAATCAAATACTAAAATTAATTACCAGAAAGGAAATGAAACTAAAATAATAATAATTTAATTACAATAAAAAAAAGGTGAAATAATTTTTAGAAATAATTTTAAATGCAGAAAAAAAAGTAATTTTAAAATATTACCATACCTGTTTTACCTGAAATTTTTTTCTCTTTTTCACTTCGTTTCTCATCTCTCCTTGATTCTTTACTATTTTTCCTCTGATTGTGAATTGAATAGTTGTCACGTTTTTGACGTAAGTGTGATCGATGTGATTTATATGATTTGTTGCTTATACTTGTTGTTGATCGTTTCCTACCTTGAAACAGACGTTTTCTTAATCTTGCTAAGAATGGTTTTTTCGCTTTCTCTGAAAGACTTATTATTGTCTTTAAAAAATGATTTCTGGAAAGTTTTTTTTTAAGTAATACTTTAAAAAGTTTAACAAGCATTTTTTCTTTTGGTTAAAATAATAAAATAGTTTTCGAAGTTTATGTGAAATTATATTATCGAATATTGCACAGCGATCTTTTAAGGAAATAAACATTTCATTTTTTTTTTTTTTTTGAAATACCTGAAATTTCACCTGTATGTTTTTTATATTTATCACGTTTACTCTCCATATGACCCATATTACTGCAATAATATAATGTTGTAAACAATGTAAAAAATTTTCTACATTTTTTTAATTAATTCAATTCATAGTTGAAATAACAACGAAAGTTGAAATGATATAGCTAACCGATTAGCAAAATGAATGAACGAAATGAGATTTAAATAAGAAAACTTTATATATTTTTAATTATGCAAATTTTGCATTAATTTCGACATTTTAATTGAAGTTTTTTTTTGTTAGAGAGATTTATAGTAAATTTTATCAACTTATCACCATTTATAAGTGTAATTATTAATTGGATAAATAAGCAAGGGAAAATAGAGATGATATTTTTAGATGAGATGATATTTTTTATATGATATTAAGCTTATGCAAATTAGTGTGTTCTAAACTTTTTTTGATAACGTATGGAATATTCTTTTTTTGCACTTATATTATCAAAATCACTTACATATCAAATTATTATTAGTTAAAAGAAAATCGATTACCAAATACATAATACGATAAATACGATGATAATATGAAATAATATCAAAATCAATATCAAAATCACTTACATATCATTTACATATCAAAATTAGAATCAATCAAAATATATCATAATCACTTACATATGAAATCAAAATCACTTACATATCAAAATTAGAATCAATTATTTGTATTAACTTTATTAAAGATGTGAAAACATTGGATACTGAATAAATAATAATATTTTTTAGGCTTTTGCAAATTGGATAGTAAATAATTAATATCGATCATTGATTTCATATACTTTTCATTTTGTGTCTAAACTTTTTGACGAAATTGTTTTACTTTCAAATTATTCCACACTATCATCGTATTTATCGTATTATGTATTTGCTATTCGATTTTTTATTAATTAATAATAATTTTAAANTTATCAAATTATTAATTAATAATAATTTTAAATTATTCAAATTATCATCGTATTTACCGTATTATGCATTTTCAGAAACACTGTAAAAAAAATCCCTTAATTTAGAAATATGAAAATTTGAATTGTTTAAAATTATTATTAATTAAAAGAAAATCGATTACCAATTTAACTTCATGAAATTCACTTCTTCTAATACACTATGCCATGCTCATTCAATAAAGAAAATCTTAAATAGTAAATTTAGTAATTTCATAATCTTTCAATTGTAATTTCATTTTTTATTAACTTAAAAATGTAAAATAAAATGGGTCGATAATTTCTTTGATAATTGCGAAATTGAAAATATAAATAATTATTCTATTCACATTTGAATTATTGCTAGAATCCAATTTAATTTACATAGGAATATTTAAATTTAAATTAACAATAATTCAGAATCATTAAATAAGGTGTATTTCTCTTAGACTGTATCATTTGTATTTTGTTGCAAACAGAAATAGCTGGGTTGGTAACAATGAGAGCAGATGAAGCTGATATTCGTTCCGAGACGCATGTTGCGCTTACCGAGTACGTCTTATGTGTGTTTGTGTCAATTACGAAATATTTCTCACGTAACTTCTACGTTAAAGTATCATATGATAAATTAGGTTATAATGATATTATTTAATTGTATACATTCCAATAAGTTTAATTTAAAATTACCACAGTTTTAGTATTTCATTAATTATGTAGCTATTAAACACATACATTTTTGAAAATATAAATCTGAAAATTTTTAAAGAAATATTAATATTTAAAAAATTAATATTAATCTACCAAAATTTCCTGCTATCTTATTGATCATCAAATGAAAGATTGCATGAATCATAAGCTGACTCATTGTATTTATTATTTAAAAATAAAAATAATATCTAAAAAATAATAGCAACTTATTCGATGCTTAAAAAGAATAGCGATTAAAAATAGAATTTGAAAAAATTAAAATTTTAGATTGAAGCTTAAAAAATGAACTTATTGATATTATGATATATTATCATATTGATATTATGATATATTATCTTATTGATATTACTTGTTGATATCATGATATATTCTGGATATTTTTTCCGGAATAATATATTATTGAAAATTAAAAATAATTTTTTCACCAATCATTTTATCATGGCAGTTTATCAAACCTTCATTTTTAAACACCCTAATTTAACTGTTATCATTAAATATAATTACAGTGATATGACAGAAACTGTAAGCAGCTGCTCCAGCAAACCATCAGATAATATTACTTTACGTACAAGACGTCGTAACTATTTGATTAAAATAGAAAATTTTGAAAAATGTTCGGAAAAAATTGCTTTGGTAATTCTTTCATATAATATTCCCTAAAATATACCATTGTACATTATTATAATTTTATTAAATTATTCTAAATTTAAATTTAAATTTTTTTCTTTTTTATAAAACTAAAAATTACATTTATTATTATTTGGATATTTTCATCGTTTTGTTTACAATTTAACAATACATTTCTGAATATTTATCACTCAAAGATTCCTATAATTAATTAATTAATAATTTTGCTAATTTATTGTCGAAATGTAAATGAAACGATATTTGTTCCAAATATTTAATATTTTCAGTTGGTAAAACATGGGCAAGTACCACCAGCAATTGATTTATCATGCTATAATGTTGATGCTGTACGTACGTTAACTGATTTTGTTGCCGGAGTAGATAAGCGTAATTTACGCATAGGTAATAATATTCTCACCGATTTACTTCAATTGGCACGAATTTTTCGTATGAATCAATTTACCTCACTAATTATTGAGGTTTGTTGAAAATTATGCAAATTTATAGCAAAATATAGGAAGAAAAAAAGAGGTGAAGTGATTTATTTGCATATATTAATTAGCAATTAGTAAATATGTCATTTTATTCTAACACTTTGTTTAGCATATCATAAAACAATAAATTAAAGTTTCAAATTCTACGATTTAAAGTTAAGTTTAGAATTTGAAAATTTTTTTTTGAAATACCTTGCAGTATATTTAGCATGTGATTGAAGAAGTGGAAAAAGGGCCACAATCAAATCTTTTATTAGCCTTAAATTTGGCATGTTCTGATTGGAGCATGTTTTTGCACATTAATGAAGCATCAGCGCTTGTGGAATCAGCCGTTGAGAATATTCATGAAGTGACAATGTCAACTTTTTTCTACATTCTTCCAGCAGCGGCACTTGTTATGCTTTACAGCAGGTAGAATTTTTTGATAATAAAATATTATCAAAGAGTATCTTATTTATCTTATCTCTGAAAACTTACTTATGCTATTTTATCCTTATCATTCTCTAAATTTTGCTATCTTACAACGATCTATTTGCAACTGATATTATAGTTTTTCGACTTTCATAATTTGGCCAATTGATATTTTAACATCAACAAAACATTCATACTAATAAAAGCATAATGTTTGAAGTTTTAAGAAATTAAAAATTCGGAAAATTTCAAATTCAAGAATTTACCATTATATGTATATATATAATCTTATATGGTTTACATGGTGAAGATGTGACGCAGATATATCATCCGAGTTGGAGCTAAGTCAACGTTTTATCCATTGGCTTAAGAAAACAATCCGAACAGATAGCGAAGCTGAAATTCTGTTCTCGTGCATCCGGACACCATTCTTGTCATTAAAAGATCGTGAAATCATTCGGGAGAAATGCAGTGGATTACCGAAAAGCGTAGATGATTTAATCTTTCTTTTATCACATATTTGCAAAATTTTATCTCTTCTCTACAACATCCTCTTCATTCCAAATATAGCTTTATCACATTTTAAAAACCGGATACTGCGCAATCCCCATTGTTTCTGACGGCATCATTTCTTATCACTATATTTGCTAACAGAGGTTACAATTTATTTCGAAGCAAACCTTTTTCTTTGACCTATACTTTGATATTATCATATAGTTGCAATGATAATTATCAAATATCGGTAAGATTATCATCATTATCCGATTAATCATTGCGTTGTAATCGGTGATAAATTATACAGCATTCAGATAGTTTGATTACAATTGGAAGGAACTTATTACTATAAACTTGAAACTGCTCTTTGACTATAATATGAAAATCATCCCATTGATCTATCATTAGCCTACACTTTGACATTATCATATCTTATCACTTCACTTTGCTAAGTCATATTCATTTTATGATTAGTGGGTGAAAGTAAATCGTAGTATTAGCTTAAATATAAGTGAGTAATTTCAAAAAAAGTATCAAAACAAATCACAAGAAATAATTTCTAATTAATACCTTAAAATCAGTTTCAAGTGCCAAATCTTTTTTGCATAAAGATTATTTTGTTCAATCATTCAAAAGTTCTTAATTTAGTCGATACAGAAGTATAATTTTATTATTTTCAATAAGCAATTATCGAAATTCAGATGGTAAATGCAATCGAGAATACGCTAAATTCACCACGTAATCATCGCTGTTGCGTGATTCGTGAGCATATTGAACGTCGTAATCCACGTTGTGGCATTCCAAATAGCAGTAGTTATTTTAAAATAAATTACATCGATGTGATAACTAAAACGACGAAAGATAAAAATAAGAAGTAAACAATTTTACATTCGTCTAAAATGAATCTTTTTCAAAGAAGCTCTTTAAATTTTACTTATCACCTTATCTGATAATATTTGTAAACTATCACTATTTGTCGTAGACTAGCTGATAACAATTTATCATGAAATGAAATACATGATGATAATTGAAATAGCATTTTAATTTCAATCTATGAATGTTACAAATGATTGGAGAGATTCTACATCAATTAATTAACATAAAAGTTAACAGATTACATTCATATTAATGCTTCATTTACCTTATGCAAATTTGTGTCAGATATATAATAAGGCAGATTTTAAACAAACGCTTGCTCTAACATAAATTCAAAAGATGTTCGACAAAATAAAGATGGAATGTAATTTGGTAATGAATCATTTAGGGATGAGAAATTTTCATTGCCATCAAAATATTTGGAAAAGGACCTTGCAACGGCCTGTGAAAATAGCAGTCACTTGGACAACAGTATACCTAAAGGAAGTTAGTTTCAACAAATCCTTACATTTCAATTTAAACTATAACGACCTTTCTTTTTATGATAATAGTCTAATTAAAATAGTACAAATTGTTATAGCATATAGTAAGATTTCAATTTTCCATTAATAAATTAAGCGTTTTTATTTCTTATTTATTAGCTATAATAATCTGTCTTGTTAGTTCTAATTGTAATTCTCGTCTATCGATTTCAACAATAATTTTAGTCGAAATCATTGTTATCATTACAGAGTAATTATGATAATAGTGATTTTGATTTCGATCTTTATTAACTTTTTTGTTAATTTTTTTTAAAAGCTCTTTTATCTATTGTATTTCAAAAATTTTAATAAAAATTTAATTAATTTAACATTTTTAATTTCAATTAAAATTATTATCAAAAAAAAATTTAGTTTATTTAGCATTTTTTTCATAATTTTTAATAGTTTACTTCAAGTTTAAATTTAGTATAATTTTCAATGAATAATGATTGTATTGATCGATCCATTTCACTCACAATCATTCTTCATTCTCTCAAATAGGACGAAAAAGTTTGAGAATTGATGTTTTGCTAAAATGAACTCAAAGTTAAAATTGAACTTTTTGAAACCTCAGAGTGAATTAAATATTAGAGTTGATTGATCTCAGTAGAAAATTTTTTACAAATCATTTTAAAGTGAAATAATACACGAAATCAATAGTTAATTAAATTTCAAACAAAATTGATAAGATAGAGAAAATTTTATAACAACATATAAATGTGACGATGATGATGATGATGATGATGATGATGATGAGGCTGCAAAAAATTTAGGCCTAATGTTTTAAAATGTTGCTATTAAATTTGAATATATTATTCATTTGTATACGGCAGAAAAATTTGTCAAAGTTTATTTTAGATTTTGAATTTTTGATCATAAATTTTAAACATTAGCTATACACATTCTTCAGATAACGAAAATTTCTTCATATGAAAAATTTTTAATGATTGAATAAGTCTAAGAGTTAATTTTATAGCTGGTGATAATGATATTAAATATCAACGAAAACGACAACCCAGAAAGGATAGGAAATATAGTACAAATTAAGGTTTATTTATAATCGGAAGTTAGCTATGATCTGACTTTTATTTTATACATCTTATGTTCGATTTAGAAATATAATCATCATATACTGCATGATAAATTCTGGAATCTAATTTTTGCATAATAATTTAAACCTGTATAAATGATTTGAAATTTACACTAATCAATATTTTCAAAAATATTAAACATGTATTTATATATATATTCAAAAATAAACATGCCAAGATATCTATGTATCGAAATGTTGTACGAATCAAAATTACTAATTATTTGAGCTTTGTATGAAACATTTGTGGTATTTTTGAGATTGCTTATTACAATCATAGATGTTCAATTTTTCTATTATCCTATCAAAATTATTAAATCGAGCGGTCTCTTTTTATCAAAGCTTAATTTTAAAATTTCATGGGAAGAATTCAGAATTTTTTGAATTTATCTTTGATGATATTTGTAGAAGTTGTTAAACACACGAGTGAAACAGATACAGACAGAAGGAAATTTTCAAATAAAATAGAGTATGCTGTATAAGTATACATTGTAAAAGTAAAGTATACAAAACTATTGTAGTGTTAGTATTATAGCCTGTAAGGGCTGTAAATCTAAGTTTGAGCTAAAAAAGTTTTACTTATAGTTATGGCTAAGCATGGAATAGATAAGTGATACTATCTTCAAACTCTATTTCATAAACTTTATCATCAACTTGAACCTATATATTAAGCATTTCGTGTAATTTGATATTGAGATATTATCATTTGATATTATCATATTCTTTACAAAAAATTGTAAGCAATTAAATCTAAAAAATATTCAACAAATTTCAAATGTAAATTCGAATTCATTTTCTTCTTAACACTCTTTTTAATTATCGATTAGTGAGAGAGAGGGGGAGGGAAAGGGAGAACGAGAGGAAAAAATCTCTTGTCATAATTTCTATCCCGAGAGAAAATATATAATATTATCGCTGATCAATCAATAACTGTTGATCAAATTCATTTATGGGATATTTATGAGGATGATAAGATCTGAATTACGCAGAAATTGGCATAAATTGTAAACCAACAAGTTGGCATGAAATAAATAGTTGACAAAAAGGGCAACCAGTTGTTGTATTCCAAAAAAGCATGTAAAAAAAACTTATAAGAAAAATATGGGTATTGAGGACTTATGCGCACCAAATATAAATAACATATCAGTGAACCTATATGTTTACACAGAGTATAACAAGGAGAAATTAAGTTTTCATTTATTTTTTATTATTGCTATTCTATCAGACGCTAAGTGTTTAATTGATATTATTCTTACAACATAGATTTCGAGTTACTGATAATTAAATTTATTGAAAGTAACTGATATGAACGTCAACTGATCGATCATATTTGCTATGCTTAGCGTGTAGCGGACGGATACGTGAATCCAAAGTGACAAACAGAACTATGCTTAATTTCATGTTTAATTTAATCTCACGATTAATTTCTTAATTTCATGTTTAATTTTTATTTGCATGATTTTATTATCCGCATGAGAAAGATTTTACATCAGTTCGTCATCATTTGAATTCAATGTGAAGAAGCGCTCACATTCCTTCACTATTGCAGAAGATGAATTCCTGAATGAAAGGCAAAAGTAAAAAAGGCTTTTTATATCCGCTGTATGTGCTGGTTTTATTTGAAAAACTATATAGCCTTTCATAGAATGAATAAAACAATCGATAAGGTGGCTGAAACAATCCATAAGATAATTAATCAGAGATTATCAAACATGTACTGTAGTTTTCAAATGAACAATGAATCATGTCACAAGGGTTAATAATTTTGATTATTATTCACAATTCCCAGTCACTCATTTCTACTGCACATCTCGAACATTTGAAAATTTCATATTCTAAAAAATATGAGTAAGTTGTGAAATATATTGATTTCGAGATTTCGATATACGGTGGTGAGAAAGAAGGAAATGGAAAGGAAAATAAAATTCACTTCAAAACTAATTTTGTTTATAATAACAAACAGAACATTGTAAAACTTTTATTAATGAAAACAGACTGAAAAGGCAAACAATCAAATATATTCTTCAATATCTGCAACTACTCAAATGTATTTTTCTCTGAGTTCGTTGTTATGTTAATGGTCGTTAAACAAAACAGAAATAAAATTACATCTCATACTATGTCATTTCACGATAAGTGATTTAATACGTAGTAGAGGATATACTACACTTTTTCACTACATGTTGCTATAATTAAATATTAATCAAAAACATGTAAACTCAAATTACCTGTGGTGAATGTTTCTTACGAAACGCTTAAAGTTCAAATGACATACGAAATACTCAGAGACCCATATCTACGTTCAACTTTTTTTTGCTTTCTCGGCTAATTCTGTTGCCAACTCCTCATCAATTTCTTCCAGGAAAGTTTCTTGCTTAAGTCCTTTATATGTGTACATATAAACTCCTATTGCCAAACCAAACAACACAAGAAATGTAGCCAAATTCTGCAAAATAAAAGCAAAAAAAAATGATAAAGAATTAAAAATAACGAATTGAATTAGTTACAGATTTAGCTTCAAATTTTTCTTATCGTTTCTTCGTACGGAAAAATTGATAACTGGGGATTACAATTAAACAGTAAACTATAACAACAGTAAACTATAACATCCATTAAAATTAAAAAAGGAATAAATAATAATTTCCGTAATAAGAAATGAACTTATAATCTACTTCTCAAAATACCATCTAATCTCATGAGACCCAATCCTAATCTCATCGAAAAGAAATTAAATGACCCCTACAACTCATCAAGATTACTGATACGCTTCAATCTGAATTAGGAAAACGTATCTTATGACCTACTACTCACCTTATAATTCAATCTTTTCATGGCGATTGCTTTTGTTTCAGTCATTTTTAAAAATTGTTCCACATGCCTTTTCTGCACTCTTGGTAAGCTTTTAAGATCGACTTCCTAAAAATGAAGAAAGCAAAAACTTCATTAACTTCACAAGAATTGTGACAAATTCTATATCTACTGCAGATTTCATTTGCCTTATCACTTTTTTTTTCACTTTTATTTTGAATCGCCAATAGCATTCTAACCATTCCCCTGTTACGAGTTAATTGAAGACATTCATCAGACGTAAATTCCTTTCGTAAAATCATTTTCTTTAGTTTTTATTCTATTTCGTCAAAATTTAAAATTCTAGCTTTCAAAACATATTTATTCTGTCTTAATGAACAAAGAAAACCTCCAGCATTGTTGGATCTTTTCTTTTTTGCAATTCGCCGTCTGGTTTTGATATTTCTGTTAATGTTGTTTCAACAGATTTTGGTGAATAGCACCGTCTTAAGCTACCTGCCCGAAACATGCGAGTCAATGTAACTGACACAGAACATCGCGGAAGGACTCCACACATCTCACGAATACGACCTAAAAATGATAAATGCACAAAGTATAAATATTACCTTATAAATCGTCCACAATACTCTGTAAGAAATTAACTATCAACCTGCCCGGTCACTTATCTATTTCGTTCTTACTCATTTTGTTCTCACATATCCCGTTCTTACTCATTTTGTCAATGATGTAACTTGGTAATTAAGCATGTAAGTATTATCTGTAATTCAAAGTCTCTTAGACTTCACCATGTTATTGGTCTCATCTTACTTACGCATCACCTAATTGGCACGATAATTACCGAGAATCTTACCTCTGTTCAAAACTTCAAATTCTCCTGAATTTCAATTTATTAAACCTCCAGACTTGTCAGTCTTCTAATAAATGAAGCGGATTATAATTCCGAAACTTCTTGCTCATTTTCATTAAATAAAATTTGTGCAGCTTCAAAAGCATTAGCTTTGAGATTGCCACCACTCATAACACTTGTTTCCAAAGCATCAAACATCAATTTTTATCGAAATTATCGAATGAGATACCTTATTAAAGTGACACGGTTGAATGAGATATCTCATTAAAGTGATTACAGTTGAATGCTATCTTAGCACAACAAATACAAGAATATAATATTCAAATTTACTTCTCTGACTAGATTAGAATTGTCTCCAGCTTAGCCAGCACAGAATTATATGAAAGACTTAAATACGTGAAAGACTTAAGCAATATGCAATCGCACAATTGCTTTGATTTCATGAATTTTCAATTCTGCATGTCAATCACAGATCTTTTTGTGAATTTTGTAAATTCTTAAAATAACATAACTAATGCAATTTCAGATTTCAAGGCATAAAAAAGAAAAATTAGCACGATTCATTTCTACAAGGCAACGCTTGAAAATTTTCCTTTAAAATCACAAAATCATATTGTAAGCACACTGTATTATAAGTGCAATCAGCTTCTTGAATCACAACTTTCACAAACCTGAAATTCAAAAAACTGTAAAAAATGAAAAAAACAGGGAGTGTTGAAGAACAATATAAAATACCGTATAATCTAATGTTGAAAACTATTAACATACGAATTTTAAGGAAGTGGGCATAAAATTCAGAATGATTACGTGGGAAAGAAAACAAATATATACCAACATTTATATCAGCAAATGGATCTTTGAGAAGTTGTTCAGCCGTAGCTCGTTTACTTGGTTCGACTTGGAAACACAGATCCAAAAATGAATAACACGTTGAATCTGCTTGCACGCTCTGCGGAATTGTTGGCCTCATGCCACTACCAACACGAAAAACAACTTGTAGAACTTGTTCGCATTCATGCCATGGAGGCTGAAATTGGAAACCTAATACCGTTTATTTGTACCGATGTATTTCAAATTTAAATGAATTAAAAAACATGAAGTACTGATAATTCGCCAAAATGAGTTCATTAAGCTTGCATACTTAGGAGGAATCTAGAAAAGGACTACGTTTTACGACAGTATAAGCAGCATCATTACTAAGTAACACATTATAAATTAATAGTGATAATTAAAAAATTAAATTTAGGCTTAAACACGAGTTTTAATAACAGAGCTGACCTTCCCCGTACACATTTGCAGAACAACACATCCAACGCTCCAAATATCAGCTGCTCTACCATATCCAACAAGTTCCTCTTTACCGTTCATTTCCGTACGTCCACCAAGTGTCTGTACTTCTGGTGCCATATAAACCGGAGTACCTACCCATTCAGCTATTTCACCGCAAGCTGTTGTACCATCCTTCAGTCTTACTGAACTTCCAAAATCGCCAAGTTTTAAAACATCTCTCTTACCGAGGAATATGTTTGCAGCTGAAAAATATAAAATGACTTATGTTTTTACATATATAATTCATTGTCGCATTTCTCATAATAGATAAAGATTAGCAGAAATATTTCACGTTTTATATCTCGATGAATGATCATTTTCATGTGAATATATTCGACTCCTTTTAACAAGAAATGTGTATATCGACGAACATATCGCATATCTAATAAACCTTCGCGACATACTTCTTCAAGTGTCCCTTCGGGGCAGTATTCCATAAAAATAAACAATTCTTCCTGCAAGCATTGACAAGTTTTCAAAAACTATCTTGGTCAAGAAATCAAGAAAAACCATTACAATTTGAAATATACCCGATGAACTTCTACTGCATAATATTTGACCAAATTCGGATGGTCCAAAAGGCTCAAATTCTCCACTTCATCAACCAAAGCCAACAACGCTCTGTCATTTCGTTCAATACGAATTTGCTTCATGGCCATTAAACAATTTTCAGTTAAATTCATTACTACATACACCGTGCCAAACTTTCCACATCCTAAGAAATATGAATTACGTAAAACACAAATGGTAAGATCATTGACACTTTGATTGGTGTGCGATTTTTTCACAAATCCACCGAAAATTATTAAAGAGTTACGACAACGCACGGTAAAAAGCTTCACATTGATATATAAGCCTTTCAAGATTTTTCTCAAACCCCATCTTGACAGTGTGAAACATTTTTATTTCCAAAACCCAATGAGATGATAATATAAAATTCTTCTTAGATTTTATAAAATCCTCCTACCAATCTTTTTTTCTAATCGTTGCCATTCAAATGGTGCTCGCTTTTTCGGATTAAAATATGTGGATAGTGTCAGAGCTCTTCGACCACCTTCTGTCACTCGACCAATTTTATTTTCCGCCTTCAAAATTCAACAAAACAAATTACATCCCTTAAAAATCTTCTAATAAATAATTAAGATAATTTTGAGAAATCATAATAATGCGACATACCTCCAGG
Organism: Cercopithifilaria johnstoni; assembly: GCA_916381525.1. NCBI lineage: Eukaryota > Metazoa > Nematoda > Chromadorea > Rhabditida > Onchocercidae > Cercopithifilaria > Cercopithifilaria johnstoni. The sequence continues at coordinate 4,540 of CAKAEH010001601.1, read as the reverse complement.
TGTTTGTTACGCTTTTCATCGATGTTACGCAACAGCTCATGAATTCGTTGAGAACGAGCTCTGGCATCCGTCATTGCATACGGTTCAGATTTCGTATAACTATGCGAACTTTCACTGTCTACTTCACAATCGAAAAAAGCCCCGTTCATCAGTCCGGAATCTGGAAAACGACAAATATAATGATCTTTCATGAATGTGAACTTCATTACTATAGCATGCAGTTAAGAAGTAAAATCCAACTCATCCAACTCACTGTCTCATTGTAACAAGATGAAATGATAATACCTGGAATACTACTACCAACAATGTGCGCAACGCATGCATCTACAATTTTCACCAAAGTCTGAAAGAGAATTGGATGAGGAACAAGTGTATTATAGGCATATACAAATTCATATACTTTATTAATGTGGACTTTGATGAATATTTGCATGTTAAAATTAATTCAAGCTCATTCTTGCCTTTATTGTTTTATACTCATATACTGTAGCGCACATTGACGAACAAGGTTACTCGGTACTTATTTTCTTAATTTTCTTAAATAAGTTAAACAAATCAACGAAAAAAACTATTACGAATGATAAAATCTAACCTGAAATTCCTCTTCTAATAATGTAACGGTAAGTTCCGGACATGCTGCCAGTATTAAAAACTGAAATGACTGCGTCGCCCACAGTGGAACAGTTCCGTCACCTCCGTTAACAAATTCTAACGCGAAATGTAACCAATCCTTTGCCCAGCAAACCGTTTGCCAGGCAAAACAGTGACGATCCTGTTTCGGCAATATATGATAAAATTCTCGATGGTACTGAAAAAAGAAACCATCATTTGCGTTGTATAAAAGTAAAAAAGTTTCGAATAATGAGAAAAATCAATCTAACTTCGAAAGCAAGATTATACGCTTGTATAAGTGTAGCTCGAACAGATTCCAGCTCATTAACATCGAGAGAGTTTAATTCTTGTCCATCCAACACATCCCTGACCATTTTACCAGCAAATTCATTAAATAGCATTTGGCAATTTCGATATGCAAGTTCCTGAAAGCTTTTAGGCACTTTGATGAGAGTTTTGCATGGTCAGGAAATTTATTTGTAATAGTAAGTAATCACTTTATTTTGTAACCCGACGCTAAAATTCAAACTAACTCTGAGTTGTTTTGCACTCTCAATGACGATATCATGACAGGAAGCTTGTTTTTCCAATACGTCAAACATGAAATCATATCCTGCTGCCATATTTTTAGCAAATAATTCTCTCATTTTTAGCAACGACAAAGCATTGACTGCTACCAAGCATGCATCATGCGATAACTGGAATAAATTTTTTTTAATTTTACAATTAAATTAGAATAAGCAATTGCAAGGAAGGGGTATGTAAACTGTAAATTAGCAGAATTCTGCACTGCTTGGACTTTACCTATAGGTTTACCTTACTTGGCGGCGAATTAATATTAGGAAATGTAAAGGAGAGATATCGAGAATGCTCGTGAAACGACCAAAATTCAAGAATCTTCAAGGATTTAAGTTAAATTATTTTATTAAATGAAGTAAATTATTTCTCAGCTTTGCAAAACCACCTGTAAAGCTCTGTAGAACTAATTCTAACCTGCAAATAACGCAACGAAAGTTCAGTATCCGCATCAAGATCAACTGTCAGACGTGTTCCACACCACATTTCTTCAGAAAAATCGGCAAAACATGTTCGACGTGAGATAATTAACAAATAACCGTTGCTGAAACGAGCAATATACATAAAAATGCGAGCTTTGAAACAATAAAAACCTGAAATCTGTAAGATATGTATTTAAAAAGCACTACGAATGACTGGACTTACCAATCCACAACATCTTTTGGCAACTCAGAGCGGTAACGCGAACATGTAATATTGAGTAATATTCGAAGGAAATCAATATTTTCCGATGCATTTTGATCACAAAATATAACGTAGTTACTATTTACATTTGCCAGATCATTGGAAATGACAACCTAAGTTACTGGAGAAGAATATAAAACCCAAATATTTAGAATAGAAAATAAACGAAAATTCGAAGATAAGTTTCCACTTGGAAGGATCTCAGCTTTCTACGCAAGTTGTTTTATTTTTAGTACTTTACTCATCGGAATTTAAATTACTTCGCTAAGCATCAGTAAGAGGGAAACTGTTCAGTCAGAAATAGATAATGCAAGGTAACTGACTTGTGAATGATGAGAAATAAGTAAATGGGACAAGTAGCTACGCATGTCAGCAGATTTCAATTTATAGAGGGCACATATTTCAATATCCCGCAGAAGCATTCGAGCGAATGCAAGCGATCGCAAGGAACGATCCTTCATTTGACAAACCAACGATTTAAAATGCCTACACGTAATGAATATTTGTGACGCATGCCTGAAGAAGCGTTTTCATTTAAATATATTCCTAATTATTCAAGCATTTTTATAGATGTCATCTTTTGCAACATTGTTTCTTTCAATAATCCTTGCTAAGACTGGTTTGGACACTGCTTCATCAAAATGTGGTCATGATGTGGTCATTACACTGATAATTTTATCGCCCTATAATAGCCAAAAATTTTCGTACTAATATTAATCACTGTCCTGTTAACATCACAGTTATTCATTTTGCTTTTAACTCGACTGCACAGTACGGTTTAAAAACTATATCATCACATTACCGCTAAGTCCTTTACCATGTCTCGAATTACGCAATGTAATTTTTTTATTGAAAACTGCTTGAGCAAACTGTAAAAATAATTTAACCAAGAAAAATAATTCTCACCGCAGTGATAAATCGTCATTTTCCTGAAGACCATCAGTAGAAGCATTCTCGAAAGTACTTCTGCATTCTTCCATCAGATCTTCTTTTTCCGGTAAATAGTCATTGACCATCTTGCGCATCAAATCACTTGCTATCATGCTGTAAAAATGTCATGAGAAATTAATTTCAGGAAAAAGGAAAACTATGATCAAACTTTCAACAGAAAAATTGAACAATTATCAAGATCGATTACAAATGACAACACATTGATCGTCAAACATTAGTATTTTTAAAGAAATTAAATTATAACACAAATATTAAACAACTCTGCTTACTCCATTAGCTGAATGAAAAAATCCAACGACATTTTTAGAGCTTTTAACAAGCTTTGGACGCAGATCCATCAGGCCAAGGTAACAATCAACGAGAGCAGAAAAGCCGAAACTAGAATAGTTAAAGAATAAAGCTTGATGACAGGAAAAATTTTTTTAGAAAAAAAGGAAACGAAAAATTTACAAACCAAAAACGATGCACTGTTTCACTTTCACCACAGATTACATTTACGGCAAAACGTCTTGCCACCGTCCATTGTGAAGTAAGATTCTGAATAACTCGTTCCGTCCATTCGGCTCCCACTCCTTCAGTACTGACTTCTCCATGCACCCAATCACGAACGCATGTCAAGTAACTCTATAAAAAATCATTCTGATACTTGGAAAATGTTAAAACGGCAGAATTTAATTCAACAAATGAAAGCACTCTCATATTCTTTTTTTGATTTGTAAGAATATACCTTAAAAACCTCAGCTAATTCATCCTCAAACGGTACCAGACAACCGAGTAGCACTTTGTTATCGACACCAGCCAACTGTACCAATGATACAAATCGATGCTTCACAGCAACTGCAGCCTCAATACAATCGTGACAGTCCTCCATAACCTAAAAACAGTTGTTTTTAATGCTTCAATTAGATATTGTTTTGATACGTAGCTCAAGCAAATGCTATTAACAAAACAATATATAGTAATTATGAGTGAACATTTGTCCAAGAAAAATTACTAAAATCTAGTAATATCGAAAACAATACAAAGTAATTAACAAATTTATTGCAAGCAATCAAAGCTCTTCAAAAATTGAGAAACCGAACTTTATTACTTAAATTCTTGAAAAGACCATTTAAGCCATTACAACATGCTCAGCATGAATTTTGAGAATAAGGTCAGAGCAAAGAGCTTTTTCTATGTCATAAATCATGTCAGAGATGGTTTATGGTGCTACAAATAACACAGAGTTCGCTGGATCCGTTATGCAGTCTTTAAATCCTAATCTTTCAGTACAAACAATTTTTAATTCAGTATTCAATCGATAAAAACGAACCGTTTGTAGAGTTAACAAGTCAGATGGGAGCTGTGCGGACCTACGCATTTTTAGCCACTCATGAACAAGATCAAGCGGTACTCGGACTAAAAACAGGAACAAATTCTGGAATGATGGCAATTTCATTGCCAAAAATTCTTGGTGACTTGTCAAACTCTGCGGTAAATCTCGTTTCCACTTTAGCAGAAACTGAAAACAAACAATCAACTTAAAAAGAAATAATTGTATTGAACCATATTCTCACCGTGTTTCTGTAACTGATTATATATTAGAAGCAAATTTGAATATAATACGGTCACTCTTAATCGCTGATGAAGGATGCCACAAAATACTGTATTACATATCAATCTAATGATAAAATAAGATATTTTTTGGTTTCAAAACTCTGCGCTAATTCTCTTTCGG
>CAKAEH010001600.1:0-43170 GCA_916381525.1 Cercopithifilaria johnstoni | reverse complement strand
TATCAATTATATGTCGCATAAATAGCAATATATACATGTATATTAGTTATATATTGCATAAATATCAAAATTATTTAAAAAGAATTTTTAAAATTTAAGTCTTATTTTTCAATTTGTAATTGGAATATAGCCAAATATTTTTAGTATAAATATGTTTATTGAAATTTTCAATTTTAGAGTAAAATTAATTGGATAAATGTAATTAATTAGTGGTAATTTACTTCGCTTCGCTTTACAAATTAATATTTTTGTGAAACGAAAAGATTTTACAAAATTCGATTGATTTCTAAAATTTTCATTGTTGTGTTATTCTAAAATTTTACTTACCATAAAATGTTTGCTTAGCTAAACAATCAATTTTTGTATTTATCATTTTCTTACAATTTGTATAATTGATGAGAGGGAGAGAGAAAGAGAGAGAGAGAGAGAGAGATTGTTTATTCTCAAATATTATTCTGTTTACATTCTTTTCTTTTTTCCAAAAATTTTACTTATAAAATTTTTTTGCTCATTATTGTTTTTCAGAAAGTGTGTGATTGATGTAAGGAATATGAGAGAGAGAGAGAGAGAGAGGGAGAGAGAGAAAGAGAGAGAGAGAGAGAAGAGGTAAAATTTGTTAGCCTCAATTGATGATTGACAAATATAGGCTTGGTTTTATAAAATTATACTATTTATATTTATGAAGTATAGTTTGATTAAATCTGATTGATGATTGTTGACAAATATAGGCCTGGTTTTATAAAATTATATTATTCATATTTATAAAATATAATTTGATTAAATCTGATTGATGATTGTTGACAAATATAGGCCTGGTTTTTATAAAATTATATTATTTATATTTATAAAATATAGTTTGATTAAATGTAATTTAAAATTAAAAAAATCGGAGTTTAGTATTTATTTACTAAAAACAAGCTAAGCTTCATTAATTAAGTTTTTTTTTTTTGTTTTTTCAATGAATGTTATTTTTGATTAAATCATTTATCATATCAGTTAATTTAATTTCATATAATCCATTCTAATATCAATGCATTTTATCTTGGAATTTCTGCAACATACTTTTTTGAAGAGATAAAAAAAAGCATTAAAAATGATAGCCAGAGAGATTAGTAGATAAGCAAGTAAAAGAAGTAGTAGTAGTATAAGTAAACAGATTATTATTATTATTATTATTATTCTTCATTGGAGCTTCACGATAAATTCCGCAATTTAAAGACCATTGACCATTACCGTATCCGTGTATGTATATGTTTGTGTATGTGTATTCACGTGTGTGTGTGTGCACGTGTGTGTATGTGTGTGTGTGTGTATGTGTGTGGTGAATATGTAAGCTTCGGAAAATGAAATATGCTTTTGGATGGTTGCTTGTTTACTCTTCTTACTTGCATCACACGAATACGGATAAAACTTTTAACTTCACATGTAAAAATATATCATACATACACAGACATACATACACCTACATACATACATACATTATAGAGATAAACACACAGAGGTATTGTTAGTTATTTGCTCGTTAAAGAGTGTTTGTTTGCTGTAGCAGTAGTAAATTTATAATGCATCAAATATATTTTGAGGTTGTTCCTCGGAAATGGGATGAAAGAGTAAACAAGTAATGGCAGTCGCCTTTCATCCTTCTCCCATCCTTATAACACACATACACATACACACACACACAACACACACATACAACATACACACACACACACGCAGATACACTGATCCTTCGTCCTCTGCTGTCAGCCTTTGCTGTCCTCTCCTGTGTTAATCGCTTTTTGGTCTTTTGTTGTTGTTTTGTTGTGTGATCTTCGAACTTACGTCACCTCATCTCATTTTATTGACAGATAGTATATATACTGATTGGCATATGATGCATCCACTGACGCATATAAAATACATAACAAAAAGATTATCACATCATTATTGTAATCATCATCAATATCATCATCATCATCATCATCATCATCATCATCATTATTATTATCGTTATCGTCGTCATCATCGGTTTAATAGTATTATGATGAAAACATTATATGAGATGAAAAATAAAAATCATTTAGTATGAAATTACAATGAATTAATTTATAAATCGTGAGTGAGAAAAAGAGAGATTATTGAGGAGGGATGGGGGGAATGATTGGAGAAAATGATTTTGTTGAAATAATATGAATAATAATAATAATAGATGTTTATAAAGTGGTAATAGGTTACATTATGATGAAGTTATTTAAACTAATCAATGATAATTAAAATTTAGTAGCAAATAACATCATAACAGTAAGAAAGGAAGAGTAAGTTTGTTTACGAAATAATATCAAATAACAATAGGTGGTGGTTGGTTGGTTGTATATTTTGATGAAATTATTTCAAACTGATCAATGATAATTAAAAGTTTTAAAATAAATTTTTATAAAGTGATAAATAAATTTTATAACAGGAATAACAGTAAATATATAAGCAGCAAGTTTGTTTACGAAATAAACTTTTCACAATCTTTCGTTAGTAATTTTGATCGAATCATTTGATTAATTTAATGGTGGATTAATTGCTTTGAATAGTATTTATCCTGGAATAGATTGATAAATTGGTTGTAGTTTAAGAGTTATAAATCAGGGAAAATAGGCAACTTAACTATCCGTATAAAGAAGGCAAATTAGAGGGGAGAGATTAGGAATTGCTATTTGTGCTCTCATGTGAATAGTAGCACAAAATATTTAATTATTGTTTATATGTGGATGGAAAGAAATATCGAAAGCTTCAATGAAAAAGGATAAGAGAGAGGAAAAGAAAGATGAAAAGGAGTGAGTTTGATACTGATGACGAGGATGATGGTGATGATAAATAATAAATAATAATGATAATAATAATGATAACAAAAATAACAATAAGAAATAATGATAAATAATTGTGATAATAGCAATAATAATAACGATATGCAACAATAATAATAAAGACTATAATAATAATAATAAATAACAATAACAATATATTATAATAATAATAACAATAAATAATATTAATAAATAATAATAATAATTAATTGAATAATTAAATAAGTAATAAATTATTAAATAAATGATGAAATGAAAATAATAGAATAAATTATGGGATTATAAATTATTAAATAAATAATGAAATGATAAATGATTAAACAAATTATGGAATAATAAATAATAATAAATGTTGAAATAATAAATAATAATGAATATAAATAATGCCAAATATGAATAATAATAAAAAATGATAAATGATAATAAAAATAATGATGATAAATAATAAATAATTGATAGTAAATAATAAATAGCAACAACAGCAATAATGATAATCGACAACAACAACAATAATAATAATAATGATAATATTACTTAATGATAAATGTTGAAAAAATAAATAATGACAAATATAAATAGTAAGAAATGATAATGAAAATAATGATGAAAAATAATAAATAATGAATAGCAACAACAACAACAATGATAATATTATTTAATTAATAATGTTAAAATAATAAATTATAACGAATTTAAATAATGACCAAAATTAAATAATAATAAAAAATGTAAATGATAGTAAAAATAATGATAATAAATAATAAATGATTGATAATAAATAAGAAATAACAACAACAACAACAACAATGATAATAAATAATGATAAAAAATAATGAAAAATTAACAATAAATAGTAAAATAATAAATAATAGTGATAAAAAATTATGTTGATAATAATAATAATAATACTCAATGATAACAATGAACAATAATAATAATAATGATAATAATAATCATTATTAATTATAATAATTATTATTATTAATAATAACTAATAACGGTAATAATAATAATAATAACATTAATAAACGATAATAACAGTAACAATAATAATACTAATAATAATAATAAATAGTGGGCAGATATAGAGTCATAGTTGATGATTATAATATGCTGCATTTGAGTATTACTAAATATAAACTACGTCAATTATTATTTTCATTTGACTGAGATAATTTGAGGGAGCGTATTTACAAATTCGAATAGTTTGGAATGAATATATTCTCGCCAGCATTTCCCTATTATACATTTGGAAAGTAATATTTAAAGAAAGAAATAAAATGCATAGGTAGTATGAGCAATAATAATTAAGCAAATAATTCCTGATTATTTTTATTAATTTATTTTTTGTTACCTGCTTTGATTGATATTACTGCATTTGTTGTTATTACTGTTATCAGTTATCATTGATATCATTTTTTTTCTTTTATTATTACCATTAGTTTTATTTTTTACTTTTATTAGTGTTCTTTATTTATTTACTTGCTTTTGCTATTCATTATTTTTACTTATTATCATTATCATTATCATTATGTTATTATTTATCAATTCGCTATTTATTGCTATTACTGATTATCTTTATTACTACGTTATAATTTTAGTATTGTTATTTATCATTATCATTATTTTTTATTTCTTATCATTATTATTTGTTAATAATTGTTGTATACTGCCAAACAATTAACTGTTAATTTTATTATTATAATTTTTGCTACTAATTGGACTATTATTTTTTTCTTTACTTTTCATTTTGTTCAATTATTATTTCAAGCAAACAGGTAATAATGAAATAACTGAATTGTCTGGAAAAATTCCCGGATCACAATGAAATTGTTCAAAACTATTGGGGGGGGGGGGTTGTCTGGAACTCCCAGCTACATAATGAATAATGAGATTATTTAAACTATATGGGATCAGTGTGATTATCAAAAATATATGCGAAATAATTGTTCAAAAATATCATCGAGAAGTTTATCGAGAAGTTTTTAGTAATGTTGAAATTATTGACGAACGCGATAAGTGTATATTCTGTATATTCATTTTTTAATAGCTTGAATGATACATAATTAATTTTTTCGGAATAATTAATGACAAGAAATTTGAGAGTAAACTTGTGAGAGATAAATACAAATTAACGAATTCAAAAATCAACTAAATAAAAGTTGATATCATTTGGAAATTATCACATCGATATATGCCGATCGATACTGTTGAAATATTGAATTTAAATAAATTTGATTTTATCTTCAAAATATATTTCGATTTACTTCATCGATGAATCATGTGTTCAATTTTTGATAATAAAGTTTATAGCGACAACGATAAAGTATATGTAAGAGAGAAAGTGTCGCATGGTGTCAGTGGTAATCGATGAGAGAGATTTAAAAAAATTGTAGATAAAATTTTATTTTTATTTTTTTCAAAATGCCTAGTTTTTGTTTCTACACCGTTTTATATTCATATATTGGAATACAGTTCTAAAGTATCATCATCATCACAATGATGATAATGTTGATGATGATGATAATGATGATGATTATCGTCATACAATCATCGTCATACAATCATCATCTATTCTTATTTTAGTCCAATCTATTTCTTTTCACTTCATATTATCTATCGTTCACTTTCACAAAAACTATGGTAGAGAGCCTATTTTTTAGTTTCTTCTTCGTTTTATATTTATCTATTGGAATGTAGTTGTTAAGTATCATCATCATAATGATGATAATGATGATGATGATGATGATGATGATAATGATTATCGTTATACAATCATCATCTATTCTTATTTTGGTCCAATCTATTTCTTTTCACTTCACATTATCTATCGTTCACTTTCACAAAAACTATGGTAGAGATGAAAAAGAGAAGAAAATTGGAAAATCGATGATTATATATATTTTCATCTTTCCATTTATCATATGTTGTTAAATATGCCGTTAGTTACATTTCTAATATTTATTACCAAATTTTAGTCCATAATTTTTCCAAATAGATTTTTACATATATGAAATAACGGAGTGAATCTTTTTTCCTTTTATCCGATCTCCAATTTAGATATAGATAATTTCATATCTTTTATCATTCACCTAAAAATAATTTACTTCTTCATCTCTATATTTCTTATCCTTATCATTATATTTTCTTATCATTGTATCCTTATCGTTATCATTTTGCACCATAATTTCACATCAAACTTTTTGCTCCACAATTTCATATCAAACTATTGCGCCATAATTTCACATCAAACTATTGCGCCATAATTTCACATCAAACTATTGCACAATAATTTCACATCAAACTATAGAATAGTTTTAATTTCGAAAACAATAATAGGAGAGAAAAATCATTTCTATTTTTTTTTTATTGGAAATTTCAAAAATGAGCAAAAGAGCTAAAAATTTGTATTAATGAATTAAATAATTAATTTTTATTACTTTACCTGCCATAGAAATAATTTTCTTTTAGTTTCTTTTAAAAATAAAGGAATCAACAAATTTTACTTTTAGCACTCTAAAATTGCAAGAAAAAAAAAAAAGTTATTTTAGGAATTTTCATTTTTCAACAAGAAATTTTCATCATCCCACTTTTCTTAAGCTTTTTTCAACGAATTCTTTCATAAGCTTTTTTTGTTTTTTTACTGCAAAAAATTTCCTTTTCGTTGATTACTTTGTAAATTGCTTGAATGAATATATATAATTGTTTAACATGAGATTTCATCGATCATTCTACATGAAAATTCTCTTCTTTACTTATAAAATCTTGGTATCCGAAAAAATTAATAAGGACAAAAACTTATTTGAAATCTGATTGTTTTATCATTTATTGATTCATTAATTATTTGTATCCTGAGATTTCATGGATCATTACATGAAAATTTTCTTGTAAAAATTTCAGTCTTATATTAGAAAAATGAATAAGGACTAAAAGCTTATTTGAAATATGATTGTTTTATCTTTTATTAATTATTAATTATTGTATCCTGAAATTTCATCGATCATTCTACATGAAAATTCTTTTCTTACAAAAATTTCAATCTTATATTTAAAAAATTAATAAGGACAAAAGGTTATTTGAAATATGATTGTTTTATCCTTTATTGATTCATAATTATTATATCCTGAGCTTTCATCGATCACTCGACATGAAAATTCTCTTCTTCANAAAATTTCAATCTTATATTTAAAAAATTAATAAGGACAAAAGGTTATTTGAAATATGATTGTTTTATCCTTTATTGATTCATAATTATTATATCCTGAGCTTTCATCGATCACTCGACATGAAAATTCTCTTCTTCACTAATAAAAATTTCAATCTTAGAAAAATTAATAAGAACAAAAGCTTATTTGAAATATGATTGTTTTATCCTTTATTGATTCATTAATTATTATATCCTGAAATTTCAGCGATCACTCGACATGAAAATTCTCTTCTTCACTAATAAAAATTTCAATCTTAGAAAAATTAATAAGAACAAAAGCTTATTTGAAATATGATTGTTTTATCCTTTATTGATTCATTAATTATTGTATTTCTTCATTCTTCATCTTTTCTTGTATGACAATAAATAATGATAAATGTTGACAATAATGATAAAGTTTTTCTTTCTAAATTACATAAAGAAAAAAAAGGAAGGAAAGAAATAAACAAAGAAATTACCGTGCATTGAATAGATATATACCTTGTCAACAACATTATCATTATCATTATTGTCATCATTTATCATCATTATCTTTTTACATTCATTCATTCATTCATCTTATAGTATCGGGCAAAAAAAAAGGGTGGTGGAAAGATGGGTTTTCACCGGGAACAATTCTTCTTTCTCAACCAAAGAAATCATCATATTCCATCGGATGAGTAGGATTTATTTGTACTGCTATTACTGCTACTACTACTACTACTACTACTACTACTATTATTGTTGCTGCTACTACTTTTTATATTATTATTGTTATTATTATTACCACTGCTTAGCTACTCTCAGGTATCGATCCTAAAAAAATAATGGCAGGTCAAAATTTTTTAGGATATATATGTGTATATATATATATGCACATAAACGATAGTGGAAAAATTAGATAAGTATTATGTATTATGTAGGTCTTCATTTACTATCAATTTGGATAGTTCATAGAAATGAGCTAATATTATTATATGCGAGTAATTTCATTTTCTTTTTCTTTAGAAATTTTGCAATAAAATCTAAATATAAAAGAAATTTTTGAATTTTAAAATTATATAAATTGTTTTTCTTGCAGGAATGTGCGAGCCAACACTTACTGGATCCTTCGGTCTTGCTCCCACACCTCCACCTCTCAATGAACAGGTAACTTCTTTCTTTTCCGATGCAAATAATAATAAATTTTAATTGCTGGTGTGAAGTTGCAACATACGAAAATTTCCAAATGCTGCATCTTTGAACGATTGTTCACAACCGTTGTAATAGTTTTAAGAAGAATGAAATATAGATGTTAAAAGAATGAGAAGTACGATTAAGTGTTAGAATTGATTCGCTCTTTTACCCTAAGTTTCCGGATTTCGCATATTCTACATGCAAAAATAAGCATGATAAGAAAAGAAACATTGGATATCGAAAAAGTAATATTTAGTGTGCCGGAAAATTGTATATGCAGAATAGTGGGGCTCTTGGTCGGTTTTAAATCGACGTGAAAGGTAGTTCTAAATTTGAAACCAGAAAAATATTCCGATACATATTACGCGCATATTGCTCTTGTAAACGCTTTCTAATCGTTCGAGAAAGTACCATGACATTCGTGATTTTTAAAAAACTTAACAATAATGGTGCATAAGAATACGTATCTGTAGAAAACGAAGGGAAAATTTATTCATTTCAAGTAAAAAAGCGAAGTGGTGGTTTTTGTTTTTATGATTATGTAAGCCGTGTGGTCGTAAAAAGTTTTCTTTCTGTTCTATAGAGAAAGATAGTATGTCAACATCTAATATTAAATGACATCGAAGTATTTGATGCCATGTATGACTTTAGAAGTTGTTTCATTAAAGGTATATATATCCATCAAATGGATTTATACTATTTTGCAGAAATATTTCGGAAAAAGGATGAGGGATTTTAAGAAAAAAATATATTAATAGAGTATTTATATAGCTCCAAAGTATCACTGATATATATATTTGTGTATCGGCAAACATCAAAGGCGTAAATACACATTTGAATAGATTTGATCGAACTGAACCTTCATTTTATGTCCATCAAATGGGTTTATATCATTTGCTTGCTGAAGCCTGAAATCCGTGGAATAGATCGATGATTTTCTGAAGTAATTTGTACAGTTTCAAATTCTTAACTGTTTCTTAACTGGCTTAAGAAGAAGGAAGGGACGGTAATGGAAAGTATGATTTCGCAATAATTCTTAGGAAATTTCCCGAATATTGGGAGAGTAAAATGAATTTATGTATGTATGGAGGGGTTTTCACAAAACAGACTCTGATAACAGATATTCACATCACATCACATCACATCATATCACATACACATATACATATACACGCACACATACGCACGAACATATATGTATAGACACTGTGATTTAAATGCAAAATTTATTCCTTGAAGTGAATTATCCATTAGAAAGGATATGCGAATTTAGAAGTATTGTTACAATTATTTAAAGGCTGGAAGTATTGTACTAGAAAATAAAAGTAATAAAAAAAAGTATTGTTATCCATTCATGAAGTTGGAATCGGTGCAGGGATGGAAGAGTGGAATTTCAAATGAAACCAGAATAGTTTCTGCAAATCGTGGATCCTTGAATTCAATTCTCATAGAGTGCCTCTTAAATTGGGAGGGACCGTATACGTGTATATTCTTTTCATTTGCCATACCTAAAAGATAATCAAGATGTGATCGTTTATGAGCTCGAAATCCAATGGAAGAGATAAAATGCGAATCATTTTTTTGCAGGGGTATCTACCTGTTAGAGCAGAGATTGACCCAAAAGATTTTTGACGATTTTTAACCATTTCTGATCGAAATAGTTATGGGGGTTATAATGTATGGATATGATGTACAGTAATTATGTAAGCAGACTGGCTGGATTATATCGTTTGTAGCTGTTTTATTATAGACTGTATACGTGTGGAAGGAGAAAATATATCTGACAGATCCATCGAATTCTCTAGAGTTTTTTTGATTTGCTTTTAATGGACACAAAGATGACTGATTAGAATAAACCAATCATCGGTAAGGATTCTTCAGTGTAGATGGTTTATTTTGTGTAAGGTACTGAGGTGTATTTTGGTAGTTTGAAAAGCGAGAAAATGGAAGACGACAGATTAACTAATGGACTAAAGTTGAAAAACTTTGTGGGTGTAGACTGAAAGACAGCATGTTGGAAATTTTCGTCGTTGCAAGCTGCAGTTTATAATTGTATAACTTTTACAGTATCATTAAAAATCTTTGTTATATTTAAAATTTTGAATTTTATTTGTCAACAAATTAGAAATATTTGCCAGCAAAAAAAATTTAATTTAATGTCTTAAGTTTTATTTGCCACCAAATAAAATATAATTGGTTTTAGTGTTTTGGAATTTGAAGAAATAATTTAGATATTAAACATCTTGCTAAATAATCAAGTTACTGATGTCGATAAATAACTCTTAACTTTACTTTAAAAGAAATTAAATAAGGCATTTTGATGACTTTTTAAGTTGGAAATGGGTAATTGTTTGCAGTTGAGCTCCATTTCTTTAAGCTAATTAAATATTAGCATCAGCTTACTTGATTTGAAATAACGAAGGGTTTTTATTCACGAGGATAATTAAACGAGTTAATTTTGAAAGATCGTTGAATAGACAGCTTGTGTCTGAAATAACTGAATTTCATTCATTAAAATTAGATGAAGGAATTATTCTATAAGTTGAAGTATAAATATTCGATGATTATTGCTTTCAATTAATTACATAATTTTTTTAATTAGTTGCAAGTGGTATGAATATTGCATATAATTTGGATGATTATAGATGTTGCAGGTGGTAAAATGTCCGCTATGTTTGGAACCTTATCGTGAGCCAAAGGTTCTTGCTTGTTTCCACAGTTTTTGCAAATCATGCTTGGAACGTCAAATGGATGATAATTGTGCAGAAAAAATAATATGTCCACAATGTCGCGTTGAAACACAGTTATCAGTACAGCTTGGTAAAGTCATATTCTCTTTCATTATTGTATCTCACGAATTAAATTACTCATCTATTTTGTTTATTACTCATTGCTCACAAGTATCAATTTTCAAGTATGCAATATTTATTATTGTAGTCGTCAGGTAGTCTGAACCGGAATTTCTAGAACTTCTAGAAAGGCATTGAGAGTAGGTGAGGTATTTTCCGACAACGGAAACGATTAGATCTTGAAGTACTCAAATGTAAATAAGGAATGGTATAAAAAGAAAGTGTGATGACTGGAGGAAAAAGGACAAAGAGGAGAGAAACAAGAGATTATTAACAACTTCCTCTTAAACGATCTACCAAGCATTACGGGCTTTAGCCTTCGGATCCTACGAAACTCTTTGTTGAATGTAACAAGCTGGACTGCATTGTTGGATTAACGAGCGAAATAACATTTAATTCTGATTAATACTGCAGCATTACTGAAAGTGTTGAGTGATAAGCCGTTGACTGATAAGTGATAAGCCTTCCTTTTTGATGGTGAATGCCGCTTGTTTGCTTCATAATTTATGGCAGCAAATTCTTTTGCAAAGTTTATAAACATCTGTTTTTTTGTTTATGAGATGGAATGACTTGTTTCACTGGTTTCTTTTCCAATTTTAACAAAATTTAATTAATTAAAAAATTAGTAAGATTTAAGGTAGTGTATCGCGTATGACATTCAGAAGCATAAAGCAATATTTTAAAAGTATAAAAATAGGCGAAATTTTTCTTCACTTCTACTGCACTCTTTTTCTAACCTAAGTCATGTTTTTTAGACCCCTTCTGAAAACTTTTTTCATCCATCTTGTTGGTTCGTATTTTTATTAGTGTTTCAAGATAGAATGAAGCTATATTAAAACGCAGAGAATGGTTGTAAAATGATAGAGGCAGTAGGATTTTATAAAACCTTAGTAATAACGTGTAAAATTATAGGTCAAGGTTGCTTTTTCTCTACTTTAATATTTTAATGAATGGACAAAAAAATTTTAATGATATCCGCTAATGTTAGTGGAAAATTTTTGCCCTGAAAGACAATTAAATTGTAATAAAACTTGTTTTTGTTATGAACAACTTTTTTACAAAATTTGTTGTTTACCTTTGAATTGACAACCCTTTTAATCGGTACATTAATTTTCAGGTATAGAAAGTTTGTTAACTGATTACGGACTGGAAAGCGTTATGACTCGTCAGAATTTAGCCGATGATAAAGGGCTGATATTCGGTTCACCAAGTTCGACATCATCTTCACCACCATTGATTGAACCACCTTCATACGATCAGGTTTTTGCTTGTTTTTATAATTAAATTTTGTTGCACGATTTGCTGCTAAAGCTTTCAAAAGCTTTTAATTAGTGTGCATCGTTTTTACAGAACAGTAATAAGAATTCATCATGTACGGGATGCAAAAGTGGCGAACTTGCAAGCGCATTTTGTCAGGATTGCACACATTTTTTGTGTACCAATTGTACTTTGGCTCATCAATATATGCATTGTTTCGAGGGACATCGAGTTGATCAACTATCTCAGGAGGATGCTGCTGCTGTCGCTGCTGCTTTTGCCGAAAAAACTGCTTGTAAATGCATACAAGTAATGTTTGCATTTCATTATTTGGAATATAAATACCGGAATATACAAGGATAAATTTAACTTTTTTTCCTGACTGATGAAAGTGAGAAGGATGAGCAGAATTGAAGTTATACTGTAACTTATGATCTTGACACTCTCATCATTTTCCACAAAAGCAACAAATATTAAATTGTTGGCCAAGAAAATTGATCTTACAGATCGAAATGCTTTCTTGGTGTACATTTCCGCTAATTAATGATGATGTACATTGTTTTGAATAGGATGGAATTTGTTACTATGAGTCCGGTTATATTTTTACTAAAAATATATTACCTTTTAGCATCGTTCACAACCGTTGCGATATTTCTGTTTAACGTGCAACCTGGCTATATGCATGGAATGTACTCAGGTCGATCACGTACAGCCGGCACATCAATATGAATTGATCAATGATGTAGCTGAAAAACAAATGGCAATTATGGAAACATTGGTCCAAGATGCTCGTTTAAAGCATTCTGAACTTCTTGAAACATATAAAGTATGGTCTCATTATATTTAATTTCTTTTGTTTAAACAATATTTCTAACTTCCTTTGATTAGGTTTTTTTTTTTATAATTGGTGTTGCCGAAAGTTAAATTTCCATGAAATTGTTTCTATTATTTAAAATATGAAAAGAAAGGTGAATTTTCAATAAGGTTATTGTTTTTTTTATTTACATCGGTAATTTGATACACGCTGATTTTTGTCGAAAATTTTTCAGATGGTTGATGCAGCACAAAATCGTTTAAGTTGCTCACTGACCAGAGCTCATCAGAATGTGGACGATGCAACTCAAACACTGATTCGCATAATTGAAGACAATCGTCGACAGATTATCAAGGATTTGGATAATGCTTATGGTGCTAAGCAGTTGCAGCTCACTGTGATTGACAAAAAGGTGTGTTTTCATATGATTTAATGTAGAATTAAACTTCATATTTTCTTTTCACCTTCAGGAAAACATTTCCAGTAATGATGTACTTGTTTTGACAATTTTAAAAAACTTCTGGTTTTCTATGGAGGAATATTATGGCTTGTTAGGAGACAGTATTTAGAAACGAAAATTTATGTTGAATTCATTTGTCTACTTCCAGAGCGCTATGAAATAAAGTCAATGACATAAAATGTTCTTTATTTGGTGAGGGATAGTTTATAAAGCTATTAATAGTGGCTAAGACCTAGTTAGAGTAGTGAACTATGTTGACGGAAAGTTTATTGCGTTTACCAATCATAAAACTCCCCAGGTGCAACAAATGGCTGAAAAATTAGCACAAACGATTGAATTCACCTCACGCCTTGTCAAATATGCCGCACCAACAGAAGTAATGGTTTTCAAGCAGCTTCTGCATACTCGTCTACAAGTATATTTCTCGTTCAATCCGGATAGTAATAACATCTTGCAAACAACATGCGAACTTGATTTTCCACCACTGAATGCGAATGTAGCGCGTCAACAAATTATCAGTATTATGGGTGCGTTTTTTCTTTTCCATTAATATTTAATTTTATTGAAGTATACTTACTCCAACTTTGTCATTCATTTTAATATGGAAATTAGGTAACTGTAATTTTACACAATCCGTCATTCCGCCTATGCTTCTGGAAACTGTTCCATTATTTTGATTTTTAAACTTATTTTTTATTGATGAGTGTAAAAAAGCAACAACAGCAAACGGAAATAAGTGACGTAAAAGAACATTTGATTTATAATTCATGAAAATGTAATTAATCATTGCTAATTCGAAACTTGAAGTTTATAAATATCATGCATTCTCGTCACCTACGTGTTATGCTTGACATTCTAAAAAACTCAAAATTTATTTTGAAAAAAGTTCACATTTATTATAAAAGCGAAAGTAGCAGAACAGAATTAAAATAGCTTTTGGTAGAATGCAGCCGAACAGGACTGATTCTTCTTATTTACCCTCTTTCACTATCGAACTATTGGTTTATTGATTTTTTCCTTTTCCCTGTAGATTTGTTCTTTTTTCTTCTCTTGTCTTTTTGAAATTTGCATAAAATACGTATTTATATTAACGTGAAATGTTTACTGCGTTTTACTTTTCTATTTCAACTCCTCAATTTACTTAAAACAGTACTGGAAAGACGTTAAGAAGGGATATTTGCTGTGGAATGCTAAAATCTAGAAGTATTTGGTTAATGATAATAATACTTAAGAAGAATGCAGGATTTCTCTTTAGCACTTTTGTAAGACTATTTGAATGTTAGTTTGTTAAATTGCTAGCGCACTTTTTCAGGTCTCGTTCGCGGTGCTTCAGAATGGCCTCAAGGAATAATGTCATCAGGGAATGCAGGAATGCCACCAGCACCAATCGGCCGGCCGGCTAGTCGACAGTTAACTCGACAAGTAACATCGACCAACGGTACATTACCTGTCAGTAATTTCTCAGATTCAAATTTGATACGACCTAAAAATGAATATGGTGGCTCCAGTCAGAGTCTCGGGACGTTTGTTACAGTCGATAATGGCTTTAGCAATCAATATGAGAAGTGGAGTATGGGACTTGAACCGACTAGTGGTTTACAGCTTGCTGAATCACCTGATTTAGAGCTTGAAAAGGTTTGTTTATAGGCCAGTTTCATTTTCGTTTGGGTTTAAAAAATCTTAAGTTCGAAAAATGACCAAGTCCTTAAAGTGTATATTTTTCTGTAGTCTTTCAATATTTTTAACCTAATGGATAAGATATGGAGTTATGTTCTGATGCGCTGTCACATTGTACAGTTTAAGTTTTATTTATTGCCAAGAACGAATAAGGCATGCTTATGAGGAATGTAACAGCACATTCTTGATTAGTAACAACGACTAACGGTACAAAACTTGAAAATCCAAATATGACGATAATTATGTTACTGAGTAAAAATATTATTAGTCAGAAAATAGAACTCTGATTGTCAAATTTTGTACAATCTGGATTTTTTCTTAATGTTGATTTCAAGGCTCAAAATTGTTACTGAAATTTCGGATTAAGTATAAATGATTCATTTACAGAATATGGGCATCAGCAATCTTTATCCTCCCCGAGCACAGATCAAGAGACAGAAAATGATCTATCACTGCAAATTTGGTGAATTTGGAGTTATGGAAGGACAGGTTATTTTCTCACTTATGGTTTTATTTATAGATTGCAGTGTTAGATCAAAGTTTGTTTTCAATTTTCTCCATCATATGAAAGTTCATTTGTATTTTTGAAAACAAATTGTTTTGCACTGCCGTGATTTTCGTAGCGATTTCAGCTGCGTTTATTTAAAAATTTGGGGTACTGAATCTCGTCATAGATACAGAGGAGCTTTTTTTTCGCTTAGCCACACCTACATAGACCACCGACTGAATCACGATAGATACTGAAATTCATAGAAGTTTTGCTTCAGATTCCATGAATGATGCGGTAATTTTCACAAACTACTAGAATTTTTGGATTGATCACACTTGGAATTCTTAGGCTGTGCTTTACTGTTCGTTTTTGAAGATTAGATTAGATGTAAATAACAAGCAATGAAATCATTTTTTACAGTTTACGGAACCATCTGGAGTTGCCGTCAATGCACAAAATGACATTATCGTTGCGGATACTAACAATCATCGTATCCAGGTATTCGATAAGGAGGGTCGTTTTAAATTTCAGTTTGGAGAATGTGGTAAGCGTGACGGCCAGCTGCTCTATCCTAATCGGTTCGTGCGATATTTTCCAATTTTTCGAATAATATTAAAATAAATGGAAAATGATTGTACCCAAGAAAGATAACTAGAGCACAAACGAGATTGAAGTTTTCCGTGTATCAGAATCGTGCAGCATTCGTGGTCGATTCGGATTTAAACATCATAAATTAGCATGAACCATGCATCATTTTATTTAAATATGTATATATAGAAAGCATGCACTCCACTAACATGTGTTCAGTTGCTTGGTATTGTTCAAAAAATTTGTCAGAATTTCATGGTCCATAACCTGAGTTTTATGGATTTCTATATTTATATTCACATGAACTATTTAATGATATTAGGTATGTTGATCCATCATTTCGATTTACGAGAAAAATTTGATGATTAGTCATCAAATCTATTTCATCTGGAATTTGTTATTTCTAGGGTGGCGGTAAATCGTCTCACCGGCGATTTTATAGTAACGGAACGTTCGCCGACACATCAGATACAAATTTACAATCAGTACGGACAGTTTTTGCGCAAATTTGGAGCAAACATCTTGCAACATCCGCGTGGTGTTTGTGTTGATAGTAAAGGACGTGTTATTGTAATTGAATGTAAAGTAAGTTTATAGAGTTATTATAATTGAATGTAAAGTAAGTTTACAGAATCTGCATTCGATTTCATTCAAATTCAAGTCATCCTAAATTTCTTACTTTCTTGACTGAATAATTTATATATTTGTCATCAGATAATCGAACTTATAAGTCACATTTCGCAGATAACTCTTGATTGTCTCTTTATTGCACTAATAGTGGGAGTGTGATGCTTGCCAGAGTGCTAAAATTTTTATAAATTAAAAATTGGTTTTTCGAATCTTTTCTCAAGATTCGTATGATTTTCGAAATTTTCTGAGGATGATTAATTGTTGAAGATGATTAACATATGAACTGTTGCTGACATACTAAATTGCTGTTAAGAGTTAGTGCATCAGCAATAGTTCATATGGCTCCTTTTCCAACAGATGTCAGCTATTGATTATTTATACTCAGAGAAATCTGATGTATTTTTAATTATTGTAACAATTGCAAAAGCACAGTTGTAATTTTTTCAGTTGTTCATCATTTTTTCAGCTTCCTCCGTTAGATATCTGGCAACAAGAAACTTGTATGTCAGCATCTTGAGAAATATATGTAACAGATACACTCCTTTTTGTTAACAAATTTAGTTCAGTTTGAATTCTCACCATCCAGTGGAGGTGTTTCAGGTCCTCGGGAAATTGGATTCAAGTTCTATTTTTAAATTTTTTTGTTCGTATTCAAATTAGTTGTTATTTTTCAGGTTATGCGTGTAATAATATTCGACATGTTTGGCAACATTTTGCAAAAATTCAGCTGCTCTCGTTATTTGGAATTCCCAAATGGAGTTTGTACAAATCACAAGCAAGAAATCTTAATTTCGGACAATCGTGCGCACTGTATAAAGGTTTGCTTGAACTGAAATGCCATACGATATTCAATCCATTTTTTTTCATTTGACAAAAAAAGAAAATTTTTGGAATAATTTTGCATAAATTTTTGGAATAATTTCTTCAAGATACTTAAAAGTAAAGTCGTATGAATGATAGAAATGATATTATTCGGCATAATATTTCAGAGGACTGTAAAAGATATATGAAACTAATTTTGAATCTTTGTTCCTTTATAATATTATGTAAACTGTTCAGTTGATTCCTATACAAACAAACATTACCCTTTGAATGATCAAAACTGGGAAAGCAATCATTTTTTTACTTTAATGTTTGTATAGGTATTCAATTATGATGGACAGTTTGTTCGCCAAATCGGTGGAGAAGGTATTACAAACTATCCTATCGGTGTGGGTATTAATTATGCTGGTGATGTTGTCGTAGCAGATAACCATAATAATTTCAATCTCACTGTCTTCAGTCAGGTGGGTACAGCATCAATTACGTCTCAAAAAACAAGTTCATCAACTTTCGGATTTATTGAAATTTTAGAAATCTCAATAAATGTAAGTATGTAGACTACCAAATAACTTAGGTCCTTCTCTTCTTCCAGATTTCCATAATTATGTGGATTTGTCTCTACTATGGAAAAAAGAATTTTCACTTAAGATATGATAAGATTGTCGATTTCGACACAACTTTTAATACGCGAATTACTAAGAATAGTTGATATATTTTAAATGAAATTCTGATATTCTAAACGATAAAGATGAAATGTGAAAGCAAGCAGTTTTAGGATGGTACCATGATCTCGGCACTTGAGAGCAAAGTGAAGCACGCGCAGTGCTTTGATGTAGCACTTGTTGAGGATGGTTCCGTGGTGCTGGCAAGCAAAGATTATCGTCTCTATCTGTATCGTTATCAGTCATCTGGGACGACAACGGCAGGAGCAGCAGTGACGACAAGTAGTCCTAAATAACTATATAAGCAGGCGGAACAACGAGTAACGAAACAGCCATAGTCGAATATGTTAAAGAGGAAAGTCCGTGTTTAAAAAAAAAAAAAAGCTCAAACAAGAATTTTAATTCTCTTAATTTCTGCAAATTTTGGTATCAAAAGCAAAGAAGAGAAGACAGAAAGTTAAACAGAAGAAAGGAAAAATTTCTCATACTGAAGAATTTAAACTTATTGAATATGGAGGATTCAATTTTAAGCTCGTAAGCCCTGTTTCAAGCCTGAATAATATTTGTTAATGCATTTTTTTTCTTCATTCTTGACGATATGTTTTTTCTTTCGGAAAAACTGTTGTTGATGCTTTGTGTGCACGAAATATTTTCTGGCACCAGCAATTTTTTTTCGTGGTAATGATCATCTGTTATCGTCATTATCCTCATTTGCTAGCTTGTTTTTATCCAATTCGATTAGAGTGTTTTGGTCGTTGATCGTCATTGTTCCATTACTAGTCACACCATTCGTCGCAAATCCCTCCCTTTTCCACTACTACCGAGCTTCAATCTCCCTCTCCAGTTTTTTTTTTCCAACAATAATTTCTACAGTTAAAAAAAGTTTCTAAAATGAAATATTCAGTATGGAATTAAATTAATTATGTTAATTTCTAAAGTATTTCTATTTAATGGAGGAATTCTCGAATGTTCTTTTTTTTTTTCAACTGGAAAGGGTTTGTTTCTCTGCTTTTTGTTGTTAAAAATTTCAACTGGCAATAACGACTACAAAGTTTATGGAGAAAGAGTTTTTTGTTCAGTACTTTACAAAAATTTAGAATTTCGTTTTTTCTACGCCGGCATCATTATCCGTAAAAGATTTAAGTGTCTCTTTCTTGTTGTTTCTTGAATTTTTTTTTTTGTACCCATTTCAAATATGTTAGTAGTTAATTTTAAAATTTCAGTGTTGTCGCATTCAGTTGGCAGGGCAGAACAAAAATCACTCTCATTCTTTACCTTTTCTCTCCATTTATATACTCCTTCCCTATTGTTTCGCATCCAAATTCGCGTTTCTCGAATTTTAAACTTGTATTTTCTTTTTAAAACTTGTTGTTTGAGGTACGTACACGTGATATATAGCATGCTGCTCGTTTTTGAGACTCTATTTTATATTAGCGATTTTTTATTCATCCTCCCTTACAAGTCACAAATAATAATTCAGGTCCGGTCATCTCCTATCCTGTTTTCTTTTTTCTTTTATTTCCATACCTAAAATTTTTTTTTCAAAAAAAATTTGCATATCTATGTTTGCTACTACTACTACTACTGCTTCAACGAGGTGTCATCTTCTTGCAATCAATCGCTTGCATTTGGGGCAAGCGTACACTTCTGAATACACTACTGATTTACACAACCTTTATAAGTGTATGTTAGCAGTTGAATTGTATAATTTTCATTTCGTCCTCATTATTTTAGTTCATTCAGCTGTTTTATTAATAGTTGATCGATACAAACCATCTTCATTCATATTATGATGATATGATGGTAAAATGGGTGCAGTTTTTCGCTTCTCCATTTTTGTTGGCGTATAGTTAGTTCCCTCTACAAAACACATCTTTTTATCTTTTTTTAAAATACGTTCTTTCGAATACGATCCAAACCCGGTGGTATTATTGCATGCTTTGCTTCCTTTCTTTTATTTTCCAATCATTATTTCACCTAAGAAAGTTTACTTCGTTTCGTTTCGTTTCGTTTCCACATTCATTCATCCTTAATCCTGCATGAATATTTACTTCTTCTTGCTTATTAGAGAGGAGTTAATTTTAATGAAAAATAATTCAAAGACATCGTAATAAAATTGCATTTTTTGTTTCTTTCGTTTCTTTTAAAATTTCGCTATTTTCTTTTTCCTTTTTTTCTTTTTACTTTTTCAAATTGAAATATGTTTCTCCGGTTCTATTATTGCATTGTTGCGTTACTATTATTATTATTATTATTATTATTATCATTATTATTATTATCATTATTATTATTACTATTATTATTATTATTATCATTGTTTTTCTTAGTATTTGTGAGTTTGTTAAAAAAAGAAAAGTTTCCTCTCCTACTGTTCCTAATTTTTTTTTAAGTATTTTCGTGTAAATAAATATGTATTTTTAATATTGTAATTATATACCATTAAGTAACCTACTGCAAAGGAAAAATATATATATATAGTGGCGCTAGTAAATAGTAAATAGAAAAGTTAGCTGTAGTAAAGCTTAAAAGTAGTCGAGCTTAAGAAAACAGCAATTATCATAATCTTTTTCATCCAACACATTTAATTAATACTCTTGTTTCTTTTCACTGTAAACAAAAAAATAAAATAAAAACAAAAAAAGTGAACGAAGTGGAAGAAGTCTTTTTTTCTCTCTCTTCAATCATCATATTTCCTACTCCAAATTATTGTGTGTAATATGTTATAATGTTGTGCCCTATCATGCCGTACTGTATATTCGACCACATTACCTTCTTATATTATTATATCCTGGCATTTACACTATATTACTAAACTGTATTCTATTATCTTTTGCTTCTTCGTTACACCTTACTTACTATTTGTGCTATTAGCTTTCGAAATTTTAAATTTTAAATTTAAATGGAATGGATACATTTGAAATTCTTCATGTATTTGGTTAATTTTCTTTATTTTGTTTCAGAAAAGAAAATCAAATATTTATATATAAATAATCATACATACAAAATATTTTCTACATTTTGTCCTTTTCATTACCCATTTTTCAAAATTTGAAATAGCAAATGAAAGAACTTGATGGATTTTATCAAATTTCATTTTGTGATCCCTCCATTATATCCATTTTCTCTATCTCTTTTTGCATTCTCCTGATATCAACTTGGAGCTTGCTTCTATTTTTTTTCCTTTATCACGTTGAAAAAATGTTTTTGGTTAATCTTCTTGGCTTGGCTTATCAAATTCCATTTCAAATTATCTTATTAATATTAATGCGATATTTGATATATCGATCTTCTACCTTATCAGTCGGCTGACAATGGAAGAGAAGTTTCTTTTTCATATTCTCCTTCCGATTTGTTTCTATATACAATTTAATTTGTGCAGTATGGCATACCTTCTTTTTTGTTGTTAAAAAAAAACGCATAGATAGGGAAAAAACCTCACTCATATGTGATGATAATGGTTAAACGGAGCAATTAAAAGATTTTCAATGTATATTTGATTTGATTAATGGTCGAGTGATTCATTGATCCGGCAAATTCTCTCTGAGATATTTCATCGTTATCGATATCCGGTTTATTTCACTCGTTCCTTTACAACTCTCATCATACGGCATGGCATCATCACATTATCCCTTATTATACAATTAAGGTAAAAAGCGCTAGTTAGCCTATATAATGTAGAATTTTTGCACACAAATTGTGCTTTGTTAGTTTCTCTGCGATTGCAATTTGTTTATTTACTTGTTTGCTTGTTTTTCTTATTTTTTTTAATTCATCAGATAATGAATGATCTTCTTAAAGAGAATGATTACTCCATAACATTTCATTCATCTTTGCTAACCTTTCTTTCCTGAATTCTTCTACTTCTACTCCTTTCCTATCCCTCTATATTTATCTTTATCCGAAATTTATTTCATTTCCGGAACAGTTTAAATCAACTTGATCGATAATATATGGTTGATGTTCAACTCGGTTGCTATATAACATCAGAAGAATTTAATAAATGCAATACATAATTTCTCTTTTCTGTTTCTTCATTGGTTTCAAATATATTGTCACTATGAAAAAAAGTACAAGTTCCAGTAAATTTCCATCTACGCTCTCTCTCTCTCCCTTTCCCATCCATTATTATCCTTATAATTTCGCAAATCTTAGTTTTGCCAAATGTCGTAAACTTTTTCCATATTTGCCATCGTTTCGATTTCTCATCAGTGATTGTTATTTTTTTTTAAAAATGGGTCTTATTATATGTATATGTGTGTGTGTGTGTGTTTATGTGTGTCTGTTGTGTGTGTGTGTGTGTGTGTGTTACGATGAAACATTCGAATCAATTCAATCTTAATCAAAATAGGTCATCCAGGACATACGATTGTTTTCTTTTGCTAAATATATTAAAAGGTCTCATTTCATCGAATACTTTTGTCGTTTCTTCTTCTGGCCATCCGTTAAAAAAAAAGAAAGCATGGAATATAAATTCAGGAGTTAAAATTTCCTAAGCTTTTTTTTTTTCGACAATATTGAAAGCTTGTTGAGAAGTGTGCTACTCCACTTTTCGATTTTATGATTGATGCATATATATTAACAGTTATAATCGAAATTCCTGTTTTGTTATGTATTTTCAATTATCGTAGTTTTTCTTTTGTCGATTCGTAATCGATCGTTTATCCTAATTTCCTTACTAATTATCAACCTTCCTACTCCCTTCATCTCTTACACTCTATATTCAATTAAATGATTTCAAAAAAAAAAACAACTATAAATGTCGCGAAATGAAATTTAAAATTTTTTCTTTATATGGAGAGAAATTTGAAAAAGAAAATTTCATCCTTCGTTGTGCTATTATTGCTCCTTTTTTTGATTTTGTTTTACCTGTATTTCTTTTTACCTTATAATTCAGTTGTTTATTGTTATTTAAATTGTTTTCTTTTTTTTGTTTCATTTTTAAAAACGAATTTTTCTTTTAGTATAATTTTAGATGAGCAAGCTTTTACCTCTCTTTTATCCATCATCGTTTTTGCTTCTCTCTCCCTCTTTATTTTTAACAGAGAGCGAGTTAGAAGCAATGATTTTACCTACTCTTTGTCTCTTCATTAATTTCTAATTTGTCAACTTTATGAGAATATTCATTCTCTTCATCTTGTCAATAGATTTTCAAAAGAGAAGCATACGAATCATATTGTTGCGATGTTTTTCTTTTTATTCTATGGTATATATATTATCATCAATTTATCATTGTTAAGTTCGTAATTGTATCAGCGGAATGATTTAATCTAAGCCAAAATTTTCTTTTATTTCCTCATTTCTTTTCGTATGATAAGTAGTAGTAAAATGATTTGCGACAATTGCTGAATATTTTCAAATTTGAAGAAAATATCAATAATTGTTCTAAAGCATTTCAGGAATTTGATTTTCAAATTATGGTTTTCAGGAATTAAAAAAAAGAAAAAGAATGGAGAATATTGCACTATTGACATTTCGTATACTTTCTCGCAATCTATTCCCTCCAATCTTCCCTCTTTTTTAAAACAAAGGATTATAATAAGTGAGTATGTATGCGCTCGTATAATTAGAATAATCGCAAAGTAGAAGAATTAAAAACAGTCGTTATATTTGCAACTTAATTTTTAAATGATACCTTGCTTTTCTTTTCTTTTTCGAAAAAAACATATTTGCCTTTTTCTTCATTTTTCCTTCACTTATTCTTTTCTATCAAATTGTTTCAAAATTTGGCGAATTTTATTTTCTTGTCGAAATTTGAAATATTCTGAGAAGCTTGCTCCTGTAAATGAAAGAAATGGTTGTCAATTAGTAAATATTGTTCCTTTTTTTTTTTCTTTTTTGTTCTTTGGTTGCAAATGATGATTGAATTTTGATAAAGTTTTCACCCTTTCTCTTCCAACTTTCCTTCCTATACCTTCCCTAATGATAAAGGATAAACGTGGTTATCAATCTTTTTTGTTTTGTTATTATCATCTCATTTTTTTAATTCCTATATATTTCGTTTTATGAATGCATCATAATCATTATTATTATTATCATTCATATTAATAGCATATTATCTATCGTTAAACTTTTCCCACAGTATCAGTACTTTTTTTTTTATCCTACTTCAATTATTATTATTATAATATATACATATATATACATTTTTTTCGTATGTCTTTCAACCATCATCTCGGTTTGTAAATATCATACACACACATTACACGCACATACATATATAATACACGCACTATCACCGTTTCACGTACGCACAAATAAACACACACACACACACACAACACACATACACACATACACACACACGCACGCACGCACGCATCAACCTTACAGTTTATGCGAGTATATTGTTGTTGTTTTATAATCACCGAAGGAAGTTGGCATGTGTATAGCGAATTTTTTTGTTTTTGTTTGTTTTTTTTTTTGTTTACATTTTTCGATCTGTATAGATCATATTGTTATAAACTGTGGTAGTAAATATCAATAAAGAAGAGTAGAGATGTGAAGTTTGATATACTTTGGAATATTATCGTTATTTTCTCCTTCCACGATTAGTCTCTCTATCTAATATTTTATAACAAAATTATGCCGAGAAAAAGAAAAGAATTGAATGTTATTTCTTATTATTCGCTAAATTGATAAATATGATGATAAGGTATTGTTTCAACAACAAATATATACATATACCTGTTATAAATAATTAATTTACTAATATCCGCATTCTAATTAATAATGAATGAGAAGTGAAATATTTGGCAATATAAAATCATTTGTTTGTCGAAGAATTAGACTTTAATAATAAAAATTATTGTTGGTTAATAATGTTTTAGTAATGAGAATATTTGATCCAAAGTATATCAACAAATTACATCGCTACTCTATCATTGTATTGTAGTATTATATAAACTTCAGAAGAGTATATAATAGATGAAATGTGATCCATAGATGGATTCTTCTTTTTCTCTTTTATTTCTCCATATTTCTTGTTTAATGTTTTTGTCTAAATGGTTTTATATCTTCTCTACTCCACTCTACTCTACTCTATTTGTAATATTTGCGAAAGTAAATTTATTCAAAAAAGAAGTTTCATGTTGTTTTTACTTTTCACTGTTTCCAATAAATTCAACGTTGAATATATATTTCAATAAAAAGATTTGTTTTCTTTACAAGAGAAAAGAACGAAAAGCAAAAAAGATGTTTGGTATGTAATTCCTGATAGTTTAATGATATCAGGAAACTATTGAGTAGTAGTAGTAGTAGTAGTAGTAGTAAATGGATGGAATAAATTGAATTAATGATTGACGTTTGCATAGCTGTCATTTCCATCAAACATTATTATATTATATAGAAGTGAGTAATATTGAATTATTGATTGATTTATGAATAGGAGGTAATAGTTCAGAAAGGGTATATCACAGAAATTGCTATGGTCTCGAGAGAAAATGATTGTATTTCAGAGATATTTCGAAAATATTAAAATCATGAGCTTTTGAGATATTATTCCTAGCAGTTATTTGGTCATTTGCTTCCACAATTCACTTACTCATCCTTGCAGTTATTTCAACTGACCAATTATTATTAAACGGTTAAATCAATAAGATAATTTCAATTATTTGCGAGGATCGGTAAATTGCTGAATTACTAGAGCAGTAAGGAATTATTTACTGATTAAATTTAAAATGGGAATGTCGTTTTTATTTAAATCACTTAGATTTTTTTTTTGCGCTTTACTTCAAAGAAGGAAAAATCAAGGATCAGGTTATTTTCTTATCAAAGATAAAAAGTATCACTGAAATTTGCTAAATAAACAGGGATGCATACTATATGGCGATGAGTCATTTCAAGTAGCTAAAATCCTGATTAGCACTGTTTGAAATTAGTGAAAGTTTCTGCTTTCAAATTAGTACAGTACATGCTGCTAATAATATGTGTAAAAGGGATCACTATGATCAGTGGTCGTGATATTACTAGTTGATACGTTGGGTACGTCGTAATTATTGTACCAGTTAATTAGTTATTATTACTCATACCTATTACTATTGATCATTTTTCAGTATTTGCTGATTGCTGTTGGTATCGTATATTCAACAGTCAACATTCCGTAATTATTATCAATACTGGGATGTTTGTTTTTTAAATATTTGTGATAATTTTTGGTATTATTAATTATTATTAATAACTCTATAGATAAATAGGTACGAAGTTGATGAATTGAAAAATGTTAATTATAAGGAATTATTTCAAAAGAAAACTTTCGTTACAGTATGATATTTTCTGGTATAAATTGATCGTAGCATAGGGGGCATTGTAGAATGGCACTAATAGCAATGGTAATCGTTATGATAAGAATTGTCACAGTTGCTGCTAAACTGATTATTATTACTACTTCTTTACTGTGTTTGGTAATCTGAAACAAATGCAGTTTGTTTATATATTATTCATCTTACAAAAATTTTTGGATTGAAATTTGAATTCATTATTTTCTTTTATTATTATTATTACTTATTGTTATTATATTGACTAATCATTGTATTATTGTTATTAATTATTATCACTTATTATTTATTAATTATCGATTATAATTATTAATTATTGTTTATTATTTATTACTATTAATTATATAATTAATAATAATTATTGTTTATTTTTTAAATTATTATCAATTATTATTTATTATAATTAATTATTATCGATTATTACTTATTATTATTAATGCTACTAATTATTTCTATTATCACTATTATCATTATTAATTATTATTATATCCAATCATAGTAAATAATATGCTCACATTATTTTAGGATAACAAAGTTTCTGTTTTGATTTTATATTTAAACGATATTGTCAAGTTTTAATTTGAAAATTTGTAGTTCTTTTCTCCTCTTTTGCATCATAATTATATTTGAATTCAGATTTTTCTTAATTCAAATTTTAAACTCGCCGCTTTTTCTTTCTATATTGCTACTATAGTATCAATATAATATCGCCGTATCGGTATTATTTTAAGGAAAATTCTCAACTTTCTAATTAAAAAAAAAAAAAAAAACTAGTAGTAAAGATAATTTGTTAAAATAATTCTCTAGAATATCTCACTCTTATTATTTCAAAATTTCTAATTACACTTTTTAGTTTTACCTATTTGAATTCCTTTACGATGACAAACTGCTCAATTAAAAGTATAAAAAATTTTTTGCAAAAAAATTGCAACCTATATCGTCTTCTACGCATTCATATAATTCGATTTTTACATGTAAATTCTAATATTAGGAATATTTTATAGGCGATGAATTGAATGCATTTACTGAAAATTCCTTTCAAAATTTCAATATATATTTAGGATAAAATTTCATATTAGTATTGAAAGGATATATCATATGAAAATGTTATCAATTTTCCAATTAAGCAGTATATACTAGTATATATACGATCAATTTTTAACATTATTTGTAATTTAGTATCATATCATTACCATTTCAGCCATGAATTCATCATATCGTTGTCTTCTAATGCTTCTTCTAACAATATTTCGAAAAGTTTCTGATTTCCTGCAACAATATCTTCTTCTTCTTCCTTCTTCTACTTAGTACCAACAATGCTTTAAAATATTATCTTTTGCTTAGCAGCAATTTCATTTTAATCTTCAAAATTTTCATTTTATAATATCAACGTTTGTTGGGAAAATTGATGAAGAAAGAAAGAGAGAGAGAGAGAGAGAAAAAAGAAAACGATGAAAATATCAAGTTTTTGAGAATAAGATTGAAAAAAAAAGGAGTATGATAAGAAATGAGAATTTACCGCGAATCTCTTCTCATTTCCATATAACCATATGTATTTACAGTATTTGCATTGGGATTACCATGGAATGCTACTGTATTTACTTAAAATTTGATAATTTTGTGATAAAGAAATTTTTTTTTTTTTATATCATATTTTTTATCAGCTTCATTGTTTCTTTTATTTCTTTCATATCAAAATACTAATTGTCAATCGATAGGAGAGATATAAATCATTCGTATCAAGTAAATTCTTTCGACAGCTTTCAAAATTTTTCAATTAAAGAAAAAAGGTGGAAAAAAGTCAACAGTTACTGCAATCCTATCGTGTTCTTTTAAATTAATTGGGCTATCTATGATAAAGATATCGCAAATAACCGATCAAACTGTAATATTGATCCATCGATCAGTCAACTCTTGGTTAAAAATAATCATGAAATTTTAGATTTCAAGTAATCAAAATCCTATGGTTTATGAAAAGAGTGAAGAAGTATGTGAAAATTAAATGCTAAAATTTAATGAAGAAAATATTAAAATAAAGGAAGTTATAAATTTTACCTTTGACATATTTAATGGAAACGCAATTAGCTATGACTGTAAAATACCACACTAAACCGACTTTCATCGTTTCAGGAAAAAGTAATGAATGATTTCTGATTATTATGTATCAT
This sequence comes from Cercopithifilaria johnstoni, assembly GCA_916381525.1. Taxonomy (NCBI): domain Eukaryota; kingdom Metazoa; phylum Nematoda; class Chromadorea; order Rhabditida; family Onchocercidae; genus Cercopithifilaria; species Cercopithifilaria johnstoni. Next base: position 14,281 of record CAKAEH010001600.1, on the reverse strand, counting down.
TTTATAATGCATATTAAATTGAGAAAAAGAAAATATGAATAAATTTACATAGAGTAGCTTCTAAGAAATTTTAAAATGATAATATAAATTTTAATTGTTTAATATGTTAATTATTTATGAAATTATTTTCCTGAAAACATTTTTTTCTCTTTGCTTAACAGCAGCTTATCACTTATTAACTTATCAGTTATCATCTCTTTGCATTATCATTTCGTATGTCATTGATCAATTTTTATTTAGATGATAAAAATTGATTATTCTTCATTTCTATCACAATTAGGATTGATTTTAGGAGGGATTTTATAATTTAACAAATTTGATAAGAATTATATAAATCAATAGATTTATCATTATTTTAATTAAAATATAATTTTCTCGACTTCGTTATCAATTTATCATTATTTTAATCCTATAATTATCTTGACTTCTATAAATGTCGAAGATTTAAATATTCAATATAGAGCACTAGTAGCTAAGAAAGAATAAATAAAAATGAAAAGTGACATTACTAGCAACCGCTAACTGTCACAAAGGATGCAAATTATCTGTGAAAAAACTACAACAATTATGATCTCAAGATTTATATAATTTGTAATTCTTAATCTCGAGATGCGATTAGATCTTGTTATTAAATGTTAATATATTCATATTTTATATTCGTGTAATTTTATTATAGTCTTGAGATTTATAATTTGTAATCGTAATCCGAGATTTTTAATCTGTAATCGTAATCTAAGATTTATAATTTGTAATCATAATCTCGAGATATGATTAGATCTTCATGTTAGATATTAATATATTCCTATACTGCATATTTCATATTCATAAAATTTTGATTAAGATTTTGTTTTTTCACAATTTTTTGATTTGTAAAATTTTAATCTAAAATTATATGAATATGATTTCTCTTCAAATTTCAAATATTTACTCAAAATTATGATTTCTCTTCAAATTTCAAATATTTACTCAAAATTTATCTCATCAACCTGTTCATTTTAACATATCAAAATATAGCAATTAAAATTTTACACTGGCAATAATGTTTTAATTGCTCTTTTTCTATTTACACAAATGAATAATATTATAAGTAGGATATTATGAAAATGAAATGAAAATTAATTGATTTATTTTAATTAGTCTATTATTATTTTAACTATTTCTATTACTATTTAACTATTATTTTAACTATTAACAGAGTTATTTTAATTAGTCTATTATTATTTTAGCGGTTTCATTTCAAATTTCATTGAAATAATTTCAATTATTTTCATATTAGGCTAACAACTCTAACTATACGATAAATTTCATTCATTCATATCTCATCAATGAATGCTGCTAATATCATTCATTCATAAAATCTGAACAATTTTATTCTATTTAATTTTGTGCACAATTTTATAGTTAATTAGTAAATTTCATTTCATTTCACTTTATTCTTTTATATACAATCAATCAATATATATATAAACAATCAATCAATCAATCAATCAATCAATCAATCGATATATATATATATATACAATAAATTCACAAAAGAAAAAAACGAAATTCAATTCCAACGAATTTTATATTCTACTAAAATTTATTATAAATTTATATCAAAAATTCCGATATTTATTATTCCTTTCTTTTTTTCCAGTCCAACGATTGATATCTTTTACAATGGAAAATGGAACTTTTACAGTAACGGCTAAATTATTCGTCGAAAATCGTTTACGTCTAGTGAATATGCTGAAAAATAAAATTGAAGCTGGAAGTATTATATTGTTAAAAGGTGGTATAAAACAGAATCGTTATAATACTGATTCTATGGATCTTCCATTTCGACAAGTTGCAATTTTTCCTTCTTCTTTTCTACTCTAAAATTTTTTAGTGCATTATTTTTTATATCCTAAAATGCTTTTTTTGGGATATTATTAACATTTGGTTATCATATATCATATCGTATCATTTATCATATCATTTTATCATCTCATTAACAAAGTATTATTCTTTTTCATCGATACTATTATTAATTATTTGTTTGTAATGTTTGTTGTTTAATTACCTTTCTTCTTTATTTTTGTGCAGGAATCGTATTTTTTTTGGACTTTCGGAGTTCATGAAAGCGATTGTTTTGGTGCAATAGATATTGATTCCGGAAAATCATTTCTTTTTCCTCCACGATTACATCCGGATTATGCTATTTGGCAGGGAAGGTATGATTTCTTTGCGAATTAAATTACTAAATTTTATTGTATAATAGATATATGTATATTTCTTTCTTTTGCAATATCTTTTTTAAAATTGTAAAATTTGATTATTTTTTGTTTGTGTAGAATATTTGAAGCTTTTATAAAATGAAACATTCCTAGTATCAACAATGAAGAGTGGTATAAGAAGAAGTATGAAGTTGATGAAGTACATTTCAATGATAAAAATACCATCAATGAAGTATTAACAAATTTGCATGCTAAGCAATTATTATTGCTGGTAAAGTTTTTGTTTCCATCGTTGTTATCAGTTATTAGTTGTAGATAGATGATAACCTAAGAAGTTTTTCTTTTCTTGAAAAAAGGCATAATGAAGGATAAGTTTGATCATTTAACTATATGATAATGTCTTTTTAGTCTGCTGGAATTATAGAAGAATGAGAATTACAGAAAATAAAGAATATACTGGAATTATAGATGGAATTATAGAAAATAAAGAATATTGTAATCAGTGCTATACAATGATTATATTGATGTTGATTAAGTTTCTTTTTAGAAAGCTGATAATTCGGATAGCGGTGAAATATTGGAACCTCCAACTATCGATGGATTAAAAAAGTAAAAATTTGCATCTTATTTTTCTGTAATTAATAATAATAGTGATAGTAATAATAATGATGATAACAAATAATAATGATAATAATAATAACTAATAATAACAATAACAATCAATAGTAATAATAATTAATAATAATAAATAATAATAATTGTGACAAAAGTAATAATAATTAATAATAAAATTGGTAGTAACAAAAGTAATAATAATTAATAATAATAATAGTGACAAAAGTAATAATAATAATTAACAGTAGCAATAATGATAATAATATTTAGTGTTAAGGAAAAAGTAAGAAATCCTCATCTAATACCATAGCTTAATATTGGGATAATTTATTTAGTGTACCTTGTAATACATCAATACTGTATCCAATTATGGCTGAGCTTCGCGTCTTCAAGACAGATCACGAACTTAATGTTATGCGTTATGTTTGCAAGGTATTTTTTCAAGAATTATGCAATTTTCCTTAAGCTGAACAAGAATGTAAATATATCTAATGAATTTCATTATTAGTAATTAAAAAATTGTAACAATTATATTGGTAAAAAATGGCATTATAATGCTATTATAACTGGTAACAATCTAATTAGCAGATATATTAACTTAGGAAGCGAAATTGTTGTTACATAGTAAATAAAAGCTGGCAAATAAGGCTACTATTTCATTTGGCCTATTAATATTATGATAAAGTGTGTCAATGATATGTTTCATTTGATGATAAATTCGTCTTTCTATAAAATATATATTTTGCATATGTCATCATACCTTAAGGCAATAATTAAATTAATATATTTATGTAAAGTTTAAATTTTGGATTTTAATAATTTCTAATATTAAAGTGCAAAAAAAATTATCTCAGGTAGCATCAGAAGCACATAAAGCGATAATGAAATCAGTGAAACCTGGAATGTATGAATATCAATTAGAAAGGTATTAAGTTTACCTTGTTTTTTTTAAATCAAATAAAATTTTGAGCTTTAAATGTCTAAATATTATTGTTTAAAGGCTTCTTTAATTGTTTAATAATCTTCGAATAATTTTAATTACCATATTCTTTTGTTTTAATATTTATTAAAATTTGAACAGTAATTATTGAACGAATTTATTTTGATGTTAACTTCTTCAATCAAATATTCCATATATCTCTTGAGTGCTCTGCATAACGCACACACACACACACACACACACACACACACACACACACATACAACATTTTTAATGTATAGTTTATAGTTTATTTATTTAAATATATAGCTTATAATCTAGTGAAATGTGAAATGAAATTTGACACTGTTTCAAACTACTTCATTTATTTAAACTTAATATTATTGAAGTAGAAAAGTTCGACATTTTGATGTAATAATATTAGAATTGAACAAAAACAAAAATATGGAAAATTATAATAATCATTATAGCTTATTTCGTCATTATTGCTATTATCATGGTGGATGTCGACATTTGGCTTATACATGTATCGCTTCATCGTAAGTAATAAATAACGAATAATAAATAGCATTGAATAATAATTTATTCTATTTTTGTTTTTTACTAATAAATAATATTGGATTATAATTTATTCTATTTTAAACCTAACTTTAAAATGAAATTTCAATTTTTTCACTTTGTCTTTTTTTGAAAGAGATTGCAGTAAATTCAATTTTAAAAGTGTTAAATTTATTATCATTTAGTGGTTGTAATAGTGCAATCCTACATTATGGCCATGAAAATGCACCAAACATGAAAAAAATCATCGATGGTGATTTATGTTTGTTTGATATGGGCCCGGAATATAACTGTTATGGTTTGTTGTTTGATGTGAATATTTGTATTCATTCGAAATGTTTGCAAAAATTGTAGAAGAGATAATAATAATAATAATAAAATATAGGATCAAAGGAAGGATAGGTAATGGATTTACTTTTAACTCTTAATTTTGGATGTAGGAAAAAGCAGTTTTATCGTTTTTCCTTCTTCAGTTTTGATATCTTCTTTTTTCACAATGCTTTAATTAATACAACTAATGGATATCTTTTTGTTTGTTTATTTTTTCCCATTTATATTTCATTTTATTTTAGCATCAGATATTACGACGACATTTCCGTGCAATGGTAAATTTACAGAAAAACAAAAGATTATTTATAATGCAGTTTTGGCTGCAAATACAGAGGTATTTAAAGCTGCTAAACCAGGTTAGTTTACTTATTTATTGTTATTCTTCGTTAAAAACTGAATGATTATATCATTGTATTAGTCTTACAATCAGTTCCATCAAACTAATGTATCAATTAATTAGCCATTCATTAGCAATTAATCATTACGCTTAAAACGAATGAAGATGATAGTTAAAAAAAATTTTAACAAATGTTTGATTATCATTATGAGTATTGCACAATATTCTTGGAATGTATATTAGTCTCCATTTTTATTCGTTCTGTTTCTTAATATTTATTTTTAATTTTCATTATCTTTTGCGTCATATCTTTTAATGTTATTCCAATTCTTAATTCCCTCTTTTAAACTTCTATTTATTTTTAATTGAGCATTGCACAAATTGCAATACGATCTGTTAAAATATTCCACGATCTAATCGTTTTTCAAGGGTAGAATTATGTTTAGGATTTTTGAGAAATTTAAAAATACTTTGATGGATATATTATTATTCATAATAATAATGATGATAATAATTTTGAAATTTCTTATTCGACAATTTTTTGTTTTTAAAATTTGAAATTATTTTCGACGATAAATTATTTCGATTTAAAAAATTTTTACTCAATTTTTTCTTTTACAACTAATTATGTTTTTATTCCATTCAATAGTTTCATTTAATTATTGAAAATAAAAATTATATTTGATTAATTCATTAATGAAATATAATTCATTTCTATCCTTTCTCAGAACATTTTTTTTGTAGGAATACGATGGAATAAAATGCATATGTTAGCGGAACGGATTATATTGTCACATTTGAGAGATGCGGGAATATTGACGGGTGATTTGGAAGATATGATGGAAGCACGAATGGGTGCGGTATTTATGCCTCATGGATTAGGACATTTTATGGGACTTGATGTTCATGACTGTGGTGGTTACCTTGGAGTTAGTTGTTATTACTTTCTTGATATCTACTTGGGAAAAAATTTTAAAAGTGGAAAATTCAAGAGAATATATATATAATAAATTATATGATAGAAATGTGTAAATAGTATCATAAATACATAAATACACTAAATAATCGCAAATTAATAACACCTAAAAAGGTTATTCAATAATGCTAATATTAATTTATGATTAGATTGTTTTGAATTTTTTTTACTTAGAATGATTTCGATAACTTTATGTATCATTGAAGAAAAAATTTGAAGATTTGAATCGTAAGATATCCGAAATTTTTGAATCATAATTTATGGAAAAAATTTTAGTTTCAAAACTGTATGGAACAAACCTTCCCTATGTACTTCCTTGGATTCTACCCAGATTATCGTATATTTTAGATTTGCTGTTACTTTCCGCCTAATTTTCACTGCTGAATGGAGTAGAAATTTAAGGTGAATTTCAGGATGCTGAACATCGATCAACATTTCCAGGTCTTAAAGCTTTACGTACAACACGTGTTTTGCAAGAAAGAATGGTAATAACCATCGAACCAGGCTGTTATTTTATCGATATGGTAAGTAATTTCATTTTCAAATTAAAAGAAATAAAAGATATTTCATCTTACTCTAGGTTTTTTTTTTCTGTAATTTAATTTTTTTCACTTATTCTTTATTTTTGAAGGTTTAAATTAGCCTCGCTTCACTTCTCTCTTCTCTTCCTATCTGCTCTAATTTACTTTTCAACCAATTTTACTTATCTATTTTCAGTTTATTTTTAATGAATCAGATTATAACTTCAGAAAAATTTTAAATTTCAGCTATTAGACGCTGCACTTAATGATCCGATACAAAGCAAATTCATTGTCAAAGAAAAGCTAAACGGGTTCAGAAGTTTTGGTGGAGTAAGTTTCTTTTTGCTTTTCTTTCATAAATTTATCTTATTTTGACTGGATCAGATTTATTATCCGTGATAGGTAATAATCACAGAAACATGATAACGAAGTGCAAAGCGATGAAATAATAGGAAGTTTTTTTTGTTTCACTATTATTTGAAATTTCAGTAAGTGACAAATGAATGTACAAATAAAAATAAAATTGAACTGTTCAATTTTAATTTAACAATCGAAAAATTCAATCAAAATTATTTGAATTATAACTAACTATTGGTTATAATTATTTATTGATTATTTTAATTAAGGTACGAATTGAAGATGATGTAATAATCTGGTCGCACGGAAATGAACGCATGAGCAATGTACCGCGAACTGTGAATGAAATCGAGCAATTCATGTCTGGAAGGTAAATAAACAACTATTGATCAAACTAATCAAATCTCAATCCAGAAGTCTCAGATAATCAGAATGATTGAAGAGTAATCGATTTAATGAAAGTCTGATTTCATTATTATAATTTTACATATTTAAATATTCCGTGGAAAAATTAGTTTAACTTGTAGTAGTACTAAGATTGTTAATGATTAAAGAATACGCTGCAATTTTCATACTGCTTACGAAATTTCTAATTTTTCTTTATTGACAGATTTTTTCACTGAAATGAGACGCTTAGAAAAATAAAATGATAGAAGTGAAGGAGGTAGGATGAAAGAAAGTTGGAAGGTAAATCTTCTCAATCGCCTATATTAATCGTAATGTGAATAGCTGATCATTGAATTAGTTGTTATCTCTATTGTTACAAGCTTCATCAATTTCTTTCTTTTATCATTTAATATCCTTTCCATTATTTGCCTATTCTATTATCATCAATTTACCAATTAACTTCCATTTGTCAATTAGCTTATCATTTTGTTTAAATTATTGTTATTATTTCCAGAATTTGTATTATTTTCTAGTTCGATAATACTTGTTATTTTGATTATTTTATGGTTTTATCAAAGGTTTTCTTATAGTTAAAACTCTATTTATTATACTGTCTGTTGCAGCAATTATTCAATTTTATCATTCCATATAGGGAATCATTGTTATTCTGTATTTATTTGAAATAATCGTAATTTGTTGTCATCACAATATTTGCTACAAAGTGATAAGGGATGAGAAGACATAAAGTATCCGTGATAACAACTGCAAACTGATATTAATTATAATATCACATTAGTATTAAGAAAACCGCTTATTAAAACAATTACTTATAAAGTAAAATCTTGTGGAATTTTCAAATTTTTAAAGCTTTAAAATTTTTACTATACTTATACAAATTATTTACTTTACGTGAACGTGAACGTTTTCTACGTTTAGGTTAATGAAGATTTATACGTTAATGAAGATTTATGCAATTATATGTGTGTGTCATTGTTTTATACATCTGAGTAGCTAAAGTGAATAAAAGTGAAATATTAGATCGGATTCAAGTTTGGGAGGAAAACTTCGCATAGTTTTAGATCGGAAATTCAACACCTAATGGTTCAATATTGCTGCTAATGCAATTTGGACTGGTCGCATAAACGTTTTGCAGTTTTTTCATTCTTTTGGAAATATGTTTTTAATTGTTAATTAATTAATTATTGAAAATCAATTTTTTTGAAAATTATTTAATAAACGTTCATATATTCATGTCAAAGGAAACATATGGGGACCGTAGCGGTGAAAAGCTGCAAAAACAATAATCCGGCATATGAGATACGTTTCGATCGAAGCGATAATTTTAAAGAACACAATTCATAGCAGTGAAAAGCTCTTTTAAAATTGAATTGTGTGCAACCAAAGTTTCCTAAAGCAATTCATTTTGAAATCATTTTGAAATCACATATGAAGAATGTTTATGCTGAAAAAGAAAATAGCTAAGCGCAAATTGTTCCTTTATTTCGTTAATTAAAATCTTGCAATTTAATAATCCATTCATAATGGAATAATAAAACGCCTTCAGGAAACCGAAATGCTGCAAATTGTGCAGCACATGACATGTAGTACCGTAACAAAGCTGAGGTATTTAATAAATTCTGTTAGTTCCAATGGCTGTTAACATCCGATGTATATGAGAGATCTCGATCGTATTCAGAAAGGTGAAAATTTTCTAGCTGGCAACATTGTCAATCACTAACGATCTCCTTCGGTATTTTGTGTCGAGCGATACCAGAAGAAATTCTTGCCGTGTTGATAAAATTTATTTTCCATTGCATATTGAATTCTAGCAATTTTTAAATCACTTTATTTTTGTGCTGCAAAACTCCCGACCGGAATCTTTTTTTTTTAATATTGAAATTAAAATAAGAGTGTGTGCAATGAATATTATCAGTTCTAATTTCCCGCGATATATATCACAAGATTTTTCCCTATCACTAATATGACAACAATTTTGATGGCATAAAAAACTGAAATGAAACGAAATGAAATTGTGCAAACAATGTTGCCAGTGCTTTGCATAAATTTTTCTACACGACAATTGAAATGAAATTATTCAACATTACAGATTATACATCAATTTCTGTTATTTTATTGTCAAACATAAATTACCAATACACGTCAATTGTCATTCTCACCTTTATAGCATTTACAAATACGATCTTTTGACAGTTTCCAATAAAAGTTATTTGGTGATCTCTGTCTGTCCTTTCACAAATTTCATTCAGTGAACACTATTTCACTTATTTACCATAATTTCGTGTTATGTGGAAGATTTTAAGAAATCACAATAAAACTATAAATAAGCAGCCATTTATGAAATCAGAATTACCTTTCTATGAAGTACACCCCTGGATCACCCGCGAGTGGTTTCTGCCGAGAATAAGTTACTATGCTTATTATTTGAATAAATAACGCTTTTGTTGTAATAATAATGAATGAGTGATTGTTGCGCTTTCGATGCTAATATATTTCGAAATGCGTTGTCTTGAAGAAATTTCTGTTTCTAAATAATTAGTCAAATAGCGAGCTGTGTGATTTCTTATAAGCAACCATTCCATAACTTATTGGTAAATTTGAATATTTTTCAGAATTGATAAGAAATCATATCAATCAATATGCATTTTATCTATTTCATCTTCTTTTCTTCTTTCTTCCAATTAAACATTCAAACTTCAGTGAGTTCATTAAAGATTTAAAAAATAAAACATTTTAATATTTCAAAGGTATCAAGTATCCAACGTTAAATGAGATGGATAATTTCATATAATTTCAGGAAGCACAAACGGTACAAACAGAGCCGTTGGATTTATCGGTGCGGAAAGTGAGTGAGGAACGAATACAATTACAAAAGCTATCAATTAATGAAACGAATAAAGGACAGACGGAATGTTTCCCTCAATCATCTCATTTGAGTGCTCAGAAGAAGACGCATACCGGTGAAAAGTCGTACAGTTGTACGCTGTGCAATCGAAGTTTCTCTCGCTCATCGAATTTGATGAGACATGTGAGGATTCATAATGGTGAAAAGCCGTATAGTTGCACGATATGCGGGAAAAATTTCGCTGATTCATCGCATATGATAAGGCATGGGAGGATTCATACCGGTGAAAAGCCGTATAGTTGCACGATATGCAATCAAAATTTCTCTCAATCACCGCATTTGACAAATCATGTGAGAACTCATATTGGTGGAAAGCCGTACAGTTGTATGATATGCGGGAAAAGCTTCTCTCAATCATCGAATTTGAGCAGACATAACAGAACTCATATCAGTGTAAAGCCATATCAGTGTATCCGTTGTACGATATGCGGGGAACCTTACGATCGAAGCGATAATTTGAAAGAGCACATGAAAACTCATAGCAATACGATGCTTTTTAATTGAATGGTATGCAACCAAAGTTTCCTAAAGCAATTCATTTTAAAATCACATGCGAAGAATTAAATTGAAATACTCGCCGCTATTTCTGGTACTGAAAATTATTTCGTTAATTGAATTCTTGTAATTTAATTATTCATTCATAACTTTTAGTTCTTTCATTCTTCATTTTTTGCTATTATTGTTATTCCTTACCTGCATATTATTTATTTTGTACCTGAAAGTTAATTAGTATTATTTTACTGCTATTCATTTACTATTTCTCTTTATTTCATTTCAATGAATGAAATTCTCTGTACTGTTTATCTGCTCGCAGACTTATTGGGCAGACAATTATTGTGGTATTAATAATTGGATGAAGCAATTGTAAAAATGTTGATAAATCAATCCCACATCGATCATGTTACCGGTTAAAAGAGCATAGACTATAATATTGATTTTTATTCTTCTCAGAAGACCTGCTTAAACTCGAATGATTTTGCATCCTACAACGATGTTCTCTTCCAAAATAAAATTTAGCTAGCGAAGCAATGAAGTATTCAAAATTATAGGAATATTGATTTCCTTTGCTAATACAATTGTTGAAAAAAGAAAATGAATGAATTAAAATGAAGGAATAACATAATTGTCATTCGTTGTGGAAGCTTTGATGGTTGTTTGGTTGGACGTGTCTTCTGCTGGTAATAAGTAAGACTGTGCATTACTTCGAGTCTTCACTTGTGACTGAAATATTTATTGGGAGAAGAGGATGCCGGTGAAAGTAAAACCAGAGAGAGGACCGTGAATGGGAAACTTTATTTATGTTATGCAACGGGAGACGTCAACTAATTCTTCGCTGAATGGACGTTCAATGGAAATAACATGATTTTTTTTATTCGATCTCAAAATTTTTTTGACCTAATCTAGTAAAAATTCTCCAGGCTTAGGCTTAGACCGAAGCTGAGTCTTAGTTTCATATTAATAACTGGTGTCAAATAAGCAAATAACTTTTCATATAAATAAAAAATTGTTTGTTCTTTTCACTTAATCACTGTTTTGTTTCAAGATTTTGTAATTAATTAAACAGCAAAATCGGAGATATCATACATTCATCTGAATGGCTTTCGTTGTTTCGATGACTAAAGTAAGGAAGATGATAAAGTGCGAGGAACAATTTAAAAATTTGGAATTTCCCACTAAAAAAATAAATGTAAACATTTCTAAGATACAGCTTTAACGAAGCATTTCATTTATTACACTCCATTTATTCGGCAAGTGATAAGTGATAGAAATAATAGTTTACGTTTGCACTTTTTGCAAATGACTAAGTTCGAAGATGTCATTACCAATTTAAAAAGCCTCCATATAAGCCCTAAACGTTACCAATTGCTTCCATTTCATTTGATTGATTATTATCTTTCGATCTTTCTGATTACCTTTCTCATTTTTGTTCTAATAAAAATTACTGATTGATTCATCAACATTTTTACAAGTGATTTGTCCAACAATTAATACTGCACCGATTCTCTGTTCAATGAGTGTGCGAAAGGTAGATAAACGATGAAGAGAATTTTATTCGTTGAAGTGAAATAAAGAGATATAGTAAACGAATAGCGGTAAAATAATACTAATTTACTGTAAGATACAAAATGAATAATATACAGGTAAGGAACAACAATAACAACGAAAAATGAATTAATGAAGAATTCAATTAACCAAATACCGAAACAATTTGCAGTACCGGAAACAGCAACGAGTACTTCAGTTAAAAATTCAAAAGGAATTGTTTTCAAAAGGAATGTGTCAAAAGGTTTCCCGCACGTCGTACAACTTTATCTCGGTATGCGTTCTCTTATGCAAATTCAAAGACGATGAATGAGAGAAACTTTGATTGCATATCGCACAGCTGTACGGCTTTTCACCGGTATGCATCCTCCTATGTACATTCAAATGCGGTGATTGAGAGAAACTTCGGTTGCATATCGTGCAACTATACGGCTTTTCACCGGTATGAGTTCTATTATGTACGCTCAAACTCGATGATCTAGCGAAATTCTTCCCGCATATCGTACAACGGTGTGGCTTAATGCCGGTATGCGTCCTTTTATGTAAATCTAAAGACGATGATTGAGAGAAACTTTGACTACATATCGTACAGCTGTACGGCTTTTCACCGGTATGCGTCCTCCAATGTGCATTCAAATGCGATGACTGAGAGAAACTTTTATTGCATATCGTGCAACTATACGGCTTTTCACCGGTATGGGTTCTGTTATGCTTGTTCAAATCCGATGATTGAGGGAAACTTTTCCCGCATATCGTGCAACGGTGCGGCTTTTTACCGCTATGCGCCTTCTTATGAGCACTCAAATGTGACGATTGAAGGAAACTTTCCGTCTGTCCTTCATTAGTTTCATTAATTGACGAATCTTGCAGTTTTATTTTTTCCTTACTAACTTTCCGCACCGATAAATCCAACGGCTCTGTTTGTACCGTTTGTGCTTCCTGAAATTATATGAAATTATCAATTTCTTTTAACTTTGAATATTTGATATCTTTGAAATATTGAAGTGTTTTATTTTTTAAATCTTTAATGAACTCACTGAAGTTTGGATATTTAATTGGAATAAAAAGGCGAGGAGGATGAAATGGATGAAATGCATATTGATTGATATGATTTCTTGCCGATTCTGGAAAATATTCAAATTTACTAGTACATTATGGAATGATTGCTTATAAGAAATCACATCGCTCGCTCTTTGACTAATTACTTTAAAAAAAGAAATTTCTTCAAAACAATGCATTTCGAAATATATTAACATCGAATACGCAACAGTCACGCATTCATTGCTAATACAACAAAAGCATTATTCGTTCAAATAATATGCATAATAACTTATTCCCGGTGGAAATCGATCGCGGGTGTTCTGAAGATAAATTATATGGAAAGATAATTCTGATTTCAAAAAAGGATGCTTATTTATGGTTTTATTGTGGTGTTTTAAAATCTTTCTACATAGCACGATATTTGAGTAAGATAGTGGCATTTTTGCTGAAATAAATGAAATAATGTTTACTAAATGAAATTTGTAGAAGGACAGAGATCGCCAAACAACTTTTATTGGAAACTGTTGAAAGATCGTATCTACAAATGCTTTAAAGGTGAGAATGACAATTGACGTATATTAATAATTCATGTTTAACAATAAAATAACAATTGATGTTAATCGATCATACTGAATATTTTTATTTTAACTGTTGTATTGAACTATTACACCTAATCGGAATGGATTCGTTACTTGCAAATTAATTCTACATGAATTTCAACAGTATTAACTAATTTGCAGATCTCCGAGATTTCTTGAAGAATAGTATGGAGAACAGTATGACAAATAATTTATGCAAATCATTTACTAAATTGTTTCCAGAATTTCATTTCATTTCATCTCAGTTTTTCCACGCATTCAAAATTGAGCTATTATCACGATGTCAGACGAATACTGTATTTATATTAACCCACATGTTATAATCAAAAAGTGTCATTTTAAAGTGTCAAAGTGTCATTCCAGAGAACGGTATGACGCATCAAGGAAATTACAAGAGGAAGACAATGCTCACATTGTGCAGCTTTCAATTTTCATATCAAGAATGATCTTTTA
>CAKAEH010001599.1:0-43430 GCA_916381525.1 Cercopithifilaria johnstoni | reverse complement strand
AAATTCAACTTCAGTTTTTATCATTCAGGAAAATTTCAGTTTTTGAGCATGTTTTTGGTCTTATTGTGATATTTTGATGTAGCTTACTATTTATTTGCCAATGAAGAAGATGAATGATTTTTAGATGCCTGAATGAATTAAATATATTATTATTAATTATCATTGATTATTATTATTATTATTATTATTCTATACTGATTATATTGTAATAATAAAATTGAAAGTCAATACTAAATGTTTATGTGATAAAAGTTGGGCTGAAAATTTTTTGATAAACCTAATTAAATATATAATTATCAAAATTTTTGATAAACCTAATTAAATATAATTTTTTAAAAATTAATTTAATCTTTAAATTTAGTTCATTTTCAGATAACGCAATGTGCAGGTTTTCTACTTTTGGCTATTTATACGTTATATTATACTATAACATATAAAAAACAAACATTTAATAGAAAATTTGGTTAGTTCAAAAAATTATTGATAATTTATTTTTTATAATAATTAAGAAATATTACTAAATTATGAAGAAAATATTTCAATGTTTAAATTATAGACAATATGTTTTAATTAATTCTCTCTTTCATTTACAACTCATATCATTAATTTAATTAATTAATTAAAGCTAATTTGAAGTATTGCTATTCTGATAGATTGTAATTTTCTAATTTTTTTCCCTATTTTCATTGTATTTTTCTATTTCTTTCAATTTTTCTTCAGTTATTATTATTAATTTTTCTTTTAGAAATTTGAAAATATTTTGTTTATCAATTCATTAATAATTATTAAATGAAAAGATAATGCAAAATATTCTTTTCTTCTTTTGTTCCAAATTTACAAAAGAATTTTTGTAAAAAATTAATGAATCAAAATTTAATTTAATTTCAGATCAAGTGGTAATGACTGTTAGCATATTTATTGGTATTATAATTTCAACGTGGTCATGGATTGTTACAGCTAAATGTTATAATTATTTGAAGAATCAAAATGATAGTTCTAATGTAATAGCAAAAGAACGATCCCTTTGGCGGTGATAGTTAAAAATATATTTTATAATAATAATAATAATAAATTACGGTCATTTCTTTATTCTTAAAAATCCTCATTTTATATTTTATTAAAACGTATTTTGTTTTTACCTTTACAGAAAACAAATTTTTGCCAAAAAGAAGAATAAAAGTAAGAATATTTTGCGGAAAATTAAAAGTAATAATTATCACATTTCACGTAATCGTTAATTTATTACGTGACCTATGTATATTGTTGATAAATGCGAAGGTCAACCACTTATTTTGACATCCCAAAAATTTTTATTTCATTTTTTTTAAATCTTAAATTTGTTTATAACATTTTAATTGTTTTCTTGTTTTTGGTTCATTTTTCATATTTTGCGATCGGATGATGAAATAAATACCATCTAATTAAAGTTAAATTAATTAACAAAAAATTTTTTGTCCAAATGAATAGTAGTCCAGGTAAAAATAAGGTAAATGATTTAGAAATTTTTCTTTCTTTCTTTTGTTTTAGAGAAATTTGTAGCAAATGATTTAACCATCAGAATAATCATTTATTTTCGATCGTTCTGTTTTCATCATTTTGTTAAAATCATACAAATTAATGGATCTAATTAAAAGTTTCTTTTGGACAAGAATTAATTTCTTTCAAATTTTAAAAGAAAAAGATTGAACTAATATAATTTGCACGTTTTGATCATTTTTCAATCGATGAAAACAATCTTAAAAAGTCTAAGTTTTGTTAAACCCTATTCTTTCATCCGTTTTTCTCCATTTTTTTGTTTAGAAGAAATTAGTGGAGAGAATTCGAACATTTAAATTTTGTTTTAAGAAAGACTTTTTAAAAACAGGTGTGATTTATCTCATATCATCGATCGCTTTTATTACAACATCCATTTATTGTTGTATTAAAAAAAAGCTGAATGATGAAAATTTCAGGAATTTCTTTGGATTACACTCTTAATAAATGACCGTAATTTAATCGACTATAAATTTATATCTTGAAAATAATTTAATCAATGTAACTATGCTGAAATGAAGTATAGTTGAGAGATAAGTCGTGAAATGACATCCCACTTATCCATTAGTTATGATAAGTTAAGAGATATTTTATAAATTGCAAAATTTCGAAAACTATTAACTCTTTTGTTTTTTTACAGTAAAAGTAAATTTGACAATTTTTGTACTTATAAAGTTGAAAAAATTTCACGCGAATTTTGTCGAAAAATTATGCCCTTACGCAATTACAAAAGCATACTTTCTACTTTTTCTACGAAAAATAATGAAATAACACAAACGTAATAAGCACTAATTAATCGGAGATAATAAGCGCTAATTAAGCAAACGTAGTATTAATTAAGTACTAATTAATCGAATGAAATAAACACCAATCAATTAACAATATCAATATCAATATCAGTAAATATCAATATCAATATCAATAAATATCAATTAAATATTAAGTATAGTAAATATCAACTAAATATCAATATGAAAGCATTAATTTATTTAAGATCAATGGAAAATTGAAAATGTATACAAACAAACAAATCGTTGTTGTAAAATTTTATGGAATTCTATTACTGCCAAAATTTATGCCATTTTTAGATTTTTAGTTAAATTTTTTGAAAAAAATTAATTAGATAAATTTATTTTCTTTTTGCTGAAATTTTTCGCTTTCTTTTGTCTTTCATATTTTTTAATGATAAATAAGAAAAATTAAGTAATTAAGTAATTTACAAAATGATAAATGAAATAAAACTTTAATGTTAAATTTCACTGACATTAAAAATTTATTTGCTACATTAAGTAAATTTTATGATTGCTTTTGAAACATTCCAACTTCGAAGGAAAAAAATAACAACAAATTAATAATATTTGTTAATTTCAAGAAAGGATAATGTATAAAATTCTTTCATTATCAATCATACTAATTATTAATTGATAAAAATGCATGAAACTTTAATCACTCCTATGAATGATATGATTAAATGATATCATATAGTTAAATAAGCAATAAAATATTTGCAAATTAATTTATTTCACTTATCACTTTTAATATAATTTAACATTCATTTTAATGTTTTTATGAAAAATGAATTAAATAAATATAATTTTAAAAATATTTCGTTTCTCAACAAAATTGTTATCTTTAACATAAAAATATGAATAATAAATCAAATAATAAAGCATTTAAAAGTTTTAAATTAGAAATGTACGATTGGTTGGGATAGGATGAAATTACATTCGTTAATTACTTTAATTAATGACAGCTTATTTATCTTACATATTTAGTATTATGATAAATGACAAATAGAAATTGAGCAATCACAATAATAATGTTAGCTTTTTTTTTCGAAACAAATAATTTTAATTAAAAAAAATTTTAGAAAAACAATTATAAATGGAATTAATTGAATGTATTTTATTTTATATTACATATGAAATATAATGAATCAAATTATCTATTCGAATATCAAGCAAATATTAATTAATAAATATCACAAATGAAAAGCCTCAAAAATGAATTAGCAAAAAAATTAAAGTTTTAGTAATATTGTAAAGACAGATATGGCTAATATGGCTAACAATTAATTACAAAAAAACAATAAAACAAACAAAAAATTGTTGAATTTTAATTTATCGAATAATTTAACGAATTGATTGATTTTTTTAGAAAATTCAACAATTCAAATTTTCATTAAAATATTTATTTAAAAAAATTTTGTGGAAAAATTTGTGATAAATAACATTATTTTTTCATTGAAAATACAAATAATGGCAAAATTTCTCTTTAAATTTCAAAAATAAATAATTATCTTAAAATAATAACAAAACTAATTAGCTTTAAATTATTTCTTCGAATTTTCAAAAAATGTTTTGTCTCAAAAATTTAAAGCTTTTTTTTACAAAATTTTCTTCGAAATTTTTTGAGAGAAAGAATTTTTCATCGATTTATCTTTGAGAAGAAATTTTACTAAAAAGCAATAAATTTCTTTGTTTCAAAAATTTTTGGATAATTAATTTACATTAAAAAGAATTTACTCAAAAAAGAATTTGTTGTTGCATAATTATGTGATAATTAATTCATAATTAATTTACATTTGCATAATTAATTTATATTCATAATTTTTCATTTTATCTATTTCTATTATTTCTGAAGAAATTATTTAGAATGAATGGCTCTAAAAGACAAAGGCTTCCACAAATATGTAAATTTCTCTCAAAGTACTAAAATGTATTTTTACGCTCTTTTCGAACTGTCATTTTTTACTAAGCTAATAAATAATTATTCCAATGGCTTTAATCTCAAGGACCGTTTTACGGATGAAAACAACTTGCTGATGTTGAATATTTGACAGTTTTCCGGATGATGATTCTGATTATAAAATTATATGATATTCAGCGGATAACAATGCATTTCGGCAATTATTATTTTGCAGTTAAAGTTAGCAAAGCGTTGCATATAACCAAAGATAAAATAATAAAACAGATCAATTAGAATAGAATACGGGAATTCAATATACTCATTGAATCACTTCCTAACGATATCTGTTACGGTATCTATAAAGTCTTTTTTACTTTCTGAGAAGTAAGTCTTGTTGTAATATCAACTGTGTTAATGATAAATTCAGCGTAACCGTTGAAACTTCTACTACTTTCTGCAACATTCCGGTAATCCGAAAAGACGATAAACTAGAAAAAACAAATATAAATACAGTAGAAGTCGTAGTAGGACAATTATAACAAAAAACAATAAGATAATTTGCATGAAATTACTGGACAATATCGATAATTTCTCATAAATTATCATTGCTCGATATCATTGATAAGTGAAAAATTAAATAGCTAATTAAATAAACAAAAGACACAAAATTTTGAAAAATGAATTAATGACAGGAAATTACAAATAAATAAAATATTTAATAATTTATTCTCTACCATAAAAATGAGAAAATAAAGTGAGAATTGAAATTAAGCTAATTCATTTCTTTTCCATACCATTTTATAACAAATCCTTCCTCCCAATAATAAATTTAAAAATTTTATTAATTAAATAATCAAATATAAAAAAGTAATTTAACCAAAAACTGTGTGCATAATTTTTCATTCTTCACTTCTTTACTTGCTTATATTTATTCAAAATAGTATAGTATCAATTAATTAGAATTAAAGTTAAATTGCCCGTTGTTAAATTGTTGTAAATAAAAAAATACTTCTATGGTGGCATTAAACATTTTGGAAAGGTAGGGCGATCGGATTAAATGATCCGGAAAACAGTATTTGAATAGATTTTCCAGAGTTTTTTTCCGGTTTTTTCATTTTTTATTTTATTTTACCAATTTCTTTTATAACTATTCTTACCATTTTATATAAATATGACACAAATTTTGATTAATGAATGAATTTTTCATTTTCCCATTTCTTACTGATAATTTCTCTTTCAATCGTTAACTATAAATTTATCATTTCATTCTAAGAAGAAATTTGTTAACTATTTTTACTCGAATAAATAATAGTTTATTTTTAAAAGAAATTCAAATTTGCAAGTTTATTTAAGATAATAAATAAATTATTTTATTAACTGTAATTTTTTTCAATATGATACATTGTTATGATTATATTAATAACGCAAACAATAGATTAATAACAATAACAGTAGTAGTAATAATAACAATAATGTATCAATTAACTAAATTTAAATAGGTGGAAAAATTGATTCCTTAATATGGTATGATTTTAAAAGCATCCAATTTCTAAATCTAAATATATAAATACATAAATCTAAATGTGTAATACAATTTCTTAATAAATTTAAATATGTTTAAATATATCAAGTAGTTTGACATAAAATGTAAATCTGTGAGTTTAAGTTAGCGCAGAAAATTGCAAATAACAAATTGTAATATAATTTTATTAATTTAATTTCCAAATCTAAATATATGAATTAAAATTAATTTCGTAAATCACTGAAATAACTTTTCGTTTTTGTTTAGTATATATAATTATTTGTTTTGATAAGTAAACAAAATTAATTTTAACGCATTTTTCAAATTACCGTAAAACGTTTTCAACATTGCTTTCAATGGATTTCCTATTTTTTTTGTTTTTTTTGGTTTAATTAATTAAAAATTTATTTTATCAAAAATATTTGAATTTTATGCATAAATTGCCGCTTATTGCAACATTTCAAAACATCGATGAATTAAATTCTTTTTAATTATTACAAGTAAATTAGTATGCTTAGAGCTTTTCTTCATTTTTAAGATTGAAAATTCTTTAGTTTCTAAGAGTTAACTTTTAATTAAGAATTTTTTTACTATGAACTAAATAATCTTTCTGGATCAGGAAAATCGATGAGGAAGGGATATCTGGACGATAGTGCAAATTTTTTTGCAAAATAAGCATATTTTTGTTATGAAGCCCAATATCAATGAATTTTAATTAATGATTTAATAATTTGTTTCTTAATTAAATAAAGATTTATCAATATTAAACTGTTCTAAATGAATTTCATTAACTAATTTGGAACAATTTATTTTCTAATAACTTTTTCATTTTACAAATTCTCTAACAACTAATTTTATTAGTTCTCTAATGACTAATATTATATAATCTATTAGCTCATAAAAGACTTTGTTGAAAATTGGAAGAAATTGATTTGTTTACCTTTGTTTGTTTAGCTTATGTAAAGCATTGATTGAATTTCGAGCATTCATTCAGATTTTATTTTAAAAACAATTTTAAAATACATTTAAATACTTAAATACATGATTATTTAAATACATAATTTTGTTTGTAATTAAATGAATACTAATTTTTGAAAATCAATTTCTCGTGATATTTAAATTTTTAAAAAAAGACTTACAATTTTTATAGTTTCTTTGAGATTATTAACTTTATAAGTTCTTTCCAATACGGAAATTAGATAGTTTTAAAACTTCTGTTGTCAATAAGAATTAATGAATGCAATAATTAGTGAAATTAAACTTTTTCCTTTAATGACGTTTTAAGTCTTACTTTTTTTTTGCTGACAATTTTTGCAAATTTTAATGAAAAACTTCAATTTCTTAAAAATTCATCAATATTTTAAATACTGTAAAAATTATTTCAGCAATATAAATAATTAGAGATTTTGATTTCACCTTAATGATATTATAATAAATATAGTAAATAAAACCAAATAAGGGCATAAAATATAATATTTTCCGTATGAAAACATATCTCCTCACAATCTCTCTGTCCCATTTTTTCCAAAACCATTCGATGAATCTAAAATTTTATATGACATATTTTGATAAATCAATCACTTTAATACAACAATTTATTACACTCTAATAAATCTCATCTAAAAATTTTTTTCAGATTAATAGGAATCCAATTTTTTCTTTCCTTCCTATTAAAAGTTTATTAATAATAAGAAATTGCCAGCATCATTTCCTAATTATTCTCTTCGTATGATAATTCTCTTTTGAGATAGTTGACATAAATTTTTTTTGTTGAATATTACTGATATGATAATATCAAATTAAAATTGCATATTCTATGTGATAATTTTAAATATTAAATATAATTATAATATTATATATGAAAAGATAAAATGCAATTATGCTACGTTATAATATTTGCATGATTTGTAAGATTTTTAAAGTTTATATTTTATATTATTTCTTTTCTAAATTTTTTTCTAATCTATTTTATAATTTTATTGACTAACATCGATCCAATGCTTGCATGCGAAATTAATTAATTCATTAAGAGTACTTAGGATATTTGAAGAATGCATAATCTCACTTGAACTTATTATTCTTCTATATTTCAAACTTTTCATAACATCCATTATCATATTTTATATGATATGACTGTCATTATGAAGAGATCTTAATTTATATATCGATCAATTTTTAAATATGAAAAGTGCAATTAATTATTCGTTCGTTTGCTAATTGATTTCAATCATATTTAAAATTACGATTTAATATCGATTAAAAGCTATAGAAAAGGAAAATCTTTTAAAAGATAATGAATTAATGAATGTATTATTATGCATTTGTAATACATTCCGATCATTTGAGATTTTACAAATTTCTTCGTATTTACCTTTTTTTTTTGTTGAAAACATTGAAATATAAAAAAAGAAGGGAATGGATATTCCAGTTTTGTAAAATGGATATTGCAGTTTTTCACGTATTATTATTATACTGTTTAATCCATTTCAATGCCATCATTTTCAGTATTTCATTATTCTTCCAGCTACTATCATTGTATCGCGCTTTTACTTATAATATTAAATAAATCGATTTAAAGCTATCATCATATTTTTCACAGATAATTATAGTAATTTTCGTTTGTTAAATTAAATTTAAATAATATATAAGAAGAAATTCTCAGCAAATACTTTTGATATTTTCTATGGATGAAAAGAAGGACAAACAAATTTCTCAGACTATATTTTGCAAATTATTTAAATTTCAATTCAACGAAAAAAAAAATTAGAATGATAGGAAATTAGTTGAAATTAAAGAAATTTGCAGTGAAATAAATGTTAAAATAGTTTTGGCACAATTAAATAATTGTAAATGATTCCGAAAAAATTGCTTTTCTAAATTTGCATTTTTTGTAAAATAATTGTTAAACCAAAAAATTAAATTGTAAAGTTGCTAAATATATAAAATTAACATTATTGGATAAAATTATAAAATTAAATAATTGTGAAATTGCTTTTTAAATAATTTAAAATTTTTGCTGAAATTTTTCAAACCAACAAATATATATTTTAGTACTATCATTTCGATATTTTATTCTTACGGAATTGTTGGAATATTATAATTAAACAAATAAAACTTCGATAATTAGAAATTGTTTCTTGTGGAAATTGCTCCATGATTGACAGAAAAGTATTGCTGAAATTTTTTAAATATCAAAATAAATACCGTTATTACAGGAATTCAGTCCTGTATTCCTGAAGTTCCTGAAATTCATTTGTTGCTTTATTAGAATAAATCTAATTTATTTTATTTGCTTACTTTTCAGATATTTTTAATCTCTAATCTTTAATTTTCTTTTCATATTGCTTTTGATAATTACTGGAAAAAAACAATAAAATTTTTGGATTTTATTAAATCGATACCATTAAGTTTCTTAATTTCAACGATATTTTAACTTTTTTATAAGAATTTTTGTTAGAAATTATACTGTTTTCTACTATTTGCTGAATTCTAAAATAATTGTCAAATTTGATTGATATGAAAAAGAAATCTGCGATCGGTTGAAATCGTTGAATATTACGACGGATTTAATACACTTAGTTAATAAGTGTTCCTGTTGCACATCAACGATCAAATGAT
This sequence comes from Cercopithifilaria johnstoni, assembly GCA_916381525.1. Classification (NCBI taxonomy): domain Eukaryota; kingdom Metazoa; phylum Nematoda; class Chromadorea; order Rhabditida; family Onchocercidae; genus Cercopithifilaria; species Cercopithifilaria johnstoni. The sequence goes on along the minus strand of CAKAEH010001599.1, from coordinate 34,069 downwards.
AGAATTCGATTTTTTTTATTTTTTTTTGTAAGAATATCTTCGAGTATTTTCACTTCCTTTTTTTGGAGCTCAGAATTTCTTGACTATCAAATTTAATTGCCGATAATATAGTTCAGCCATGATCGAACCAAACGAATAACTTAAAATGGTTGATGAAAGGATTCAGAATGTCTTTCAACTAATTTAGTTCATTCATTTATTGTTCATTCTCCATCTACTAATATCAAAAACACATTATACCTGATTGATCATTAATCATTTTATAATTTCACTTATCAATCATTCAGATAATTCTATAATGTATAATACTATCTCACATTTTCTGTTTCTCCTTTTTTTTTTGTTAAAATTAAAATTTCAACTTTTTTTTAAGAAAAATTATTTCGTCATTTTTTCTTTCTATTTCATACCGATTTATTTCTTCTTCATTTTCTTAAAATCATTAATATTTTCATAAAGTCTTTTAGACAATTAAAGCTTATTATTCATTAAACTATATGTTAATTGCTACTTTATAAGTTAGCAAAAAAAATTTATTATATTTATAACATTATTATTTATAAATTTCAATTCAGATTATAATGTAATTTAATTTTTTTAAAAGTAAATAAACAATATGAAATTTGTTTGTTATTTGTTTACTCTTTTCTTCGTTTTTAATTTCGTAAAAAAATTATTTTACATTTCAAAATTATATTAACCATTTTTATGTGATAATTTCCGACTATAATTTGAGTCCCACGAAGAAAACAAAATTATTTCTGTTTTCTCTAAATAAACTATTTGAATTATTACTATTATTATTATTATTATTATTGTTGTTGTCGCTGATATTGTTGATCGATCCTTTTTTTTAATTATATATTGCCTCTTAAATTTATTCAACTAAAAATTCTGTTTTTTATAAAAAAAAGAAAGCTTGCGGAGGAAATAAAGATATGGCAGATAAGGAACAATTAACTAAAAATAATAAATTGCAACGAGAAGTGGATCATTTACGACGGATAGCATTTTGTGGCGTAGCAATGTCAACCGTAGCAACTTTGTCATGTATCATATCGTTACCAATATTATACAATTATTTGCAACATGTACAATCAATGATGGAAAATGAAGTGAAATTTTGTCGATCACGATCTGGTAATATTTGGCGTGAAATAACCCGGACACAGGTACTCCCTTATCATTGATATTCTGTTATGACGATAAAATATAGTGCTGTAATTAAGTTATTATTATGATAGTTATAATAATTTAGCACTTGCAATAAAAGTTGAATATTATTGCAGTTCTATTATTTCTATAAGTTTCTTGATGTCATGTGAAGCGAAAAAATAACAAATTCTTACTTTAACTATTATTCGATGAGAATGCAAACATTTTTAGAAATGAGGTAAAAATAAAATTAGAGTTAGAGTATTCCCAAATATTTGGAGTTAACAACCAAGTTCAATGAAATTTTACGTTTCCTCTTCATAAAAAAATTTATCAATTTCTATTAATTTAGTATCTTGTAAAGTCATCTGGAACATTACGAACGAAGCGATCAAGTGCGGCAGGTTTTGACGATGACATATTTTTTGAGCATGATAGGAGACAAATTACGGCTTGTTGTGGATGTGGAATTTCTCCGCCTGGAATATCTGGGCCTCCAGGATTAGAGGGTAGAGATGGTGCAGATGGTAAACCAGGACGTCCAGGGAGAGATGGCCCAGACGCTATTGAAAAACAGCTTCCTATGGCACCACAAGTAAAATCCGAATTTTGAATATTTAATATTAATTCACTTTGGATATAATTTGTAATATGATACTTAATTCTAGGAATGGTGCTTTGATTGTGAAGATGGTCCACCGGGTCGAATGGGCAGACCCGGACCTAAAGGTCCACCGGGAAGACCAGGACTGATGGGATTTGCAGCTAAAAGCGGAGTGCGAGGTCCTGCAGGACTAAGGGGTCAAATTGGACCTCCTGGCACACCTGGAGCGCCTGGTAAGTACTTATTGTAACAGTATTAACCATAGACGAATAAAATTTCCATTATTTATCTTTTGTTATATTTCAATAATTCGTTTTTAAGGACTCAAAGGACCACCAGGACCACCAGGTCAAATAATTGAGAAGAAACAACCTAGAGGGCCATCAGGTCCAGCAGGTGCACCTGGACAACCAGGAAGAGTGGGTAATCGAGGTCTTCCAGGTGCACCAGGAGTAATTGGTTCACCTGGAAAACCAGGAGATGCCGGCAGAGATGGTGCACCCGGTAAACCTGGTAAACCTGGTAATCCAGGTCCAGCTGGTATAAATGGAGTAACAGGACGCTGTGATCACTGTCCAAAACCACGAACAGCACCTGGATATTAATAAGGTTTTAAAGTTTGATATATATATTATGGCTATTAAAAATATTCTTGTACAAATCATTGAAAAATGTTGTAATACAATTGAATTTATGTTGAAATTTAGTAAACTTATTTGTGTATTGAATTTTAACTAATAATTGATATGATGGCATAAAATGATACATAAAGGCAAAAACAAAAAATCACTATAGCATTCATCATATAGGATAATAATCGGTGATACGAGCAAATACTATGATAAATTTTCATAGATGATAACATACATAAAGTTAAAGTATGGAACGACTTTTTGCATTTGCTACCGTAGTATTATTATTATTATTGATCTCCAATTTTTCAAACTTTAATTCCTTAATTAGCAATGAAATGTTCCTTTTTCGTCTCTTACCTGTCGCTATTAGTCGTTATGTTTCTACACTCTTTATAAAATATATGATATATGAAAAAATATATGAAAAAACAATCAAATTCTTTGATTGTTTTTTTGTTAATGATCAATGTTTTTCTCTTTTATCATATTTGTTATGTGAATAAAAGTTATTGGGAGAATATTCAATGACTTCAATAATTTCAGGAAAATAAGAAAATTTGTCAGGCTTTTTAAAAAGTATTTTGATAAATGAATAGATTTATTAATTCATTCTTTTTCTTAAAATTAATAAATCCATTCATTTATTAAAATACTGTTAAATCATAGCTTAAGTGCTTTATGATTTCATAATGGTAAGTCAAATAAAATAGATGCTAACATATTCTGTCGATAGTGTTATGAATTATAGGAGTAAATGGGAATGTATTAGATATATCTGAGGTTAAAGGTTGTGTAATGGTTCAAATCACCGCTAGATAAATCTCATTAATGGAACTCACACGTAAGGTTACGTCATTCAAAGTTTGACGCAATACGCTGAGTAACATATTATTAAAATGATTTTGTAAATTTTCAAAGTAGAAACTAAAATGAAAATGAGTATAAATTTAATTGGAGCAAATTAGATTGCAATTGGTAGGGATGGAAAAGTAATATGATTGTAACAGTAAGTTAACATTGCAATTAATTGCCAGTAACTTTTCCAGAGTTTTTTTGAGATTCGTCTTTTATTTCTAAATTATACTTTCAATTGATTTCAATGGCTTTTCTAATTTATTCCAAATTGAACTGAGGCATTATAAAAAACATTAACTGTTGAAAGAAAGTTCATAGAGAATCTTTCGATCTTTTTATTTTCAATAGGTATCAGCTATTTTAAGTTTCTATACTACTTGCAATTGAAAGTTTCAAAGCGGTGCAAAATTAAATCATAACTTCTTTTTCAACTGACCATGTGGTAAAATCATCAATATATTTGATTTAACTGGACTGGATTTTGCGATCCTGATGATAACCATTTGCTCAATTTTTAATCATTAATTTGGACAACAGATGCAGCTGAATTAGCTATAAAACGGAATTGGCATCTTTCAAGTAGAGGATTGGTTGTAGAAGGTGATAAGTTCGGATGCGAATTGATTTACGATCCTGATGATAACCATTTGCTCTATTTTTAATCATTAATTTGGACAACAGATGCAGCTGAATTAGCTAGAAAGCAGAATTGGCATCTTTCAAGTAGAGGATTGGTTGTAGAAGGCGATAAATTCGGATGCGAATTGATTTACGAAATGGCAATGATTTACAGAATTTGATTAACGATTCGATTCAAATCAAAGTTCGTTTTTTTTTCTCAAGACTACTACCTTGATTTGTAAGGCTAACAGAATTTGGCATAATAATTTATTTTTAAAAATTTTGAAAATCAATCACACAAGTGAAAACAATACTTCTTCTATTGCTAAGAATGGAAAATTTTTTTGAGAACAATTTAAAAGAAATGAAATTTAATAGCAAATCTTAGATTCTTAAGATTGAAAGAAACGAAAATAGAAGAGCGCTGACACGAATTGATAAACAAAATTTTAATAGCAAATTATATATTTGCTTTATAAACATCAAATGATATAAATGGAATAAAGTTATGATAAGTTTTTGTTTCAAAAATAACCATAAATTATACCGTTGTGCAGTTTACTGATCTTTTTAAACGTTGGTTTTCAAACGTTTCTCTTTTCGTAAATTTCCAAACATTTTTCAATTCCTTTCTTCAACATTTCAATTGATGCTATATTATGCTCTATCTGTAGAGAAGCAAGTCTCACTTGCATTTCCATTTGGTTTAAATTATTCAAAGTCTGGAAATATTTCATAATGAAAATTAGCTGTAAAGCTAGAATTTTAAAATGATCTCTAGACTTTTATTTATTCCTTTTGATATTGTTGACTATATACAAACAACTTTCATGTTTACTGCTAGACTGTTTCGTTCTTCCGTTTATTCATTTAATTTTCCAAGCTTCACTACACTGATATTGTTTATGGTTCTATCGTATTTATGGAGCAATTCGAAATTTTACAGTAATAAAAAACTATCAGTGTTCTCTTTTGAATTTTTTTGGAATATTCAAATATGTTAAAAAATACGTCAATATTAAAAACCTCCTCGGTTAATAGTTCTTCATTTTTGTTATCACTGGTGGTTGTGTTTTCGACATCTTTATCACCGATCTCAAGAAATAAGCGCGGAATAATGCTATCTTCTTGAGCTTGCTTCTTACATACTGGGCATTTCTTAAAAATCTGCAAATTCATGAAAAAACCATGAAAAGACTGTTTTAATTAAGTAAAGGTGAGTTGTCAGAGAAGTACTTATGAAACTTATGTTGTTTTATTATAAGAGTAAATAATATGTGATTACAGGTAAGAAGCGATTTAGTTGTGGAATGCATTATGCTAAATTTTTTTAAATAAAATTTCGTTGATTAAATATTTACGGCTGCAAAATGAGATTAAACTAAATCAACAAGTCCATTTTTACTGATCAAATTAATGATGCAGAAATATTATCGAAATGAAAATTACAGGAGATGTTGGATAAAATGATGTGAAATTTTAATAAAAGTAGATCTGAAATTCTCATCTTTACCGATTTAAAAGGTTGACAGAAATCTACAATAATTCTGTCCTTTTAGAAACTTTTTTTCATCGTACTGTATTTACAACTTTAAATTTTGGGATTAAATCTTTTCCGATAAGCGAGCGATTGAATTTTCTGATTTAAATGTATTATTATTATCTGAAACTTACGTTAACCAGTAGTAAAACGCATTGAGGGTGAAATGTATGACCGCAACGTAATGCAGCGATATCGAACAAATGAAGTTCCTGTGAACAAATGAAGCATACTATTTCTTCTCTTACATTTCTTAATTCCAAATTTTTCATCTCTTCAAGAAGTCGAAACTAAAAATGAATTTGAATGCTTATGCGACTTCGATTGAAAAGTATCAAATGGAAAGCAAACATTTCTTTAAAAAAGTTAATTTGTTTTAGGAAATGAAATAACTTTCTTCTCTGTTATTGAATCATAAAAGATTTAGGATAATGCGCTGAAACTACTTACATACCATTTATACTTTACACATTCGCTATCTCACAATAATAGAGATGTTTCATTACAAACTGATTCATCTATTTATGATGAGATGGAACTTTTATAGGTAACATCCAATTAATATAAAAATCAATTTAAATAGATGTCGATTATAGCCAGATCTGTAGTCTTAGTATCATATCTTATCTCTTATATTCATTCTTCATGGCTTACGTTATTCCCAAACAGTTTGAAATTTCTTGATTTTCAATTATTGCAACGAACAAATTATTCAGTTTAGGAAATGGAGAATCCTTAAGAAGTTACATTGAATTTAAAATTAATTAGATAATTGTTAATTGTTTGTCTGAAAATCATTCCAAAAATATCATCACTGTCATTTATACCAAATTTCAAATTCTATGCTAATATTTAATGATTAATTGAAATTTTCGACAGTAACTGAGCTATTTGCTTCTAATAATTAACAACTCTTATTGTACAACAGATAATATCCTAGAACAGACCTATATTTCAAATTAACTTAGGTTAGCTTTGTACATTCGAAGTTAATTTATGCTAAGTGTCGCGTATTATACACTTTAATATATTTATTTTAATCCTTATATTTTTAAAGCGAAATTTCATGACAGCTATCACTGTATCGGAAAGGGCAAGAGCTTTTATTTTTTTTACTGATAAGTATTGATTTTTACTGGGCGTTGTAACTAAGTAAAGAACAATTTGCTATAGAACTACAAAGTATACCACTTGAATTTTTCGAGATAAGTAAGCAGAAAACAATTCTGGTGATTGGAAAGGAAACCTGGCGTTTTTCATCTGAAACATTAATTAGGATAAAAAAGAGATTTCTATTTGATAAAATAAATTTGAAAATATAGTAAAAAATAAGTAAAAATTCAACAATTCAAGCGTTATCTGATATTAAGCGAAATTATATCTCTTAGTGGTACCAACCTTTTATCTGATATTCAACGGAATTATATTAATGGTACCAACTTTTATCTGATCAACAACTTCCTTCAGTTGTTGAGCCATTTGCTTTAATTAAATTATTATACTCTATTTTCAGATAATCCGTCCATTAAGTATTAAATTCATTTCTTTGTCTTTTTTTCATAATTAAATAGATCTAAATAGAAACCAAAATCATCTCCATCATCTTATAATATCTTTTAATATCATCGTCGCCATTATCCAGGATTCGAAATGATAATAACGTCACCACATTTTTTTGCAGTTTCTTCCGACATATCGGACATCTCGTTCGATTCTGAAAACTAAAGGAATTCCATGGAAAATAACTTACGACAGAATGGTAGTGATAAGTATCATCCAACTATCGGATGATTAATCTAATTACTAATCAAATGAAGCGAATAAAACTGTAAGTAAAAAAAGCATTACTGTAATGACTAAAAGTGATAAAAGTATTAGTATTACTAAATATTAAAACTAGAAAAAATTATTGAAAGCATTTGTTGAAGAGGAAAGGAAAGATATTATTGCCAGGGAATAAATTCTGACTAACTGAAATATAATCAAATAATAGTGAGCATACTTTCAACCATTCCCAAATACATTGAAAATGAAATGTGTGACCACAGTATAGCGCCGCAAGTCCTTCAAAGGAAGCAGCCGAGAAACATATGATACATTGAGATTTTGGAAGTGTCATTTACTTAAAATATTTATGTCGTGTCGAAAATGTAGTCGCTTGAACGTTTCAAAAGGTTAATCTGCCAAAAAACGCACTCAAATCAAACCTTAAAATAAACAGTATTTTTAGAATGAACATCATATCGTAAGTAGAACGTTAAAAAAATATAAATTAGCGAAAAGTTTTGAAAAATGAAAGGAAATTTAGTAGTCAGATAAAATACTAACACAGCCTTAAACGTAGGTAACGTTTTAAGCAAGTTCGGTCTCGCAATGACAAGCGAAAATTTTTGTGCAGGATATTCGATTTGGCAGGCTCTTATGGCCATTAAGAAGTAAATAATAAACAATGAAATAAGCCAACTTGAAGTGGAATAAGTTATTTTATGATAAATGATTAACTAACTTTCCGAAAAAACTGTTATCAATGAATATACAATTTTAAACAATCAATTTTAAATATGATAAAGGGTGTGAAAAAATTATGATTAAGCACACTCAGCGGTTTCTCATCACACAACTAATCGATGTGGTAGGGTCAGCAATTTAAATTGCCATAAGAAAGGTCGTGTCATAGCAATATAATNTCAATTTTAAATATGATAAAGGGTGTGAAAAAATTATGATTAAGCACACTCAGCGGTTTCTCATCACACAACTAATCGATGTGGTAGGGTCAGCAATTTAAATTGCCATAAGAAAGGTCGTGTCATAGCAATATAATATACTTCGATGCTCTACCACGTATCTCATACTTATCGTCATTTGCTCTATCAAAAAACACTATATCGAATAAATTATATCACATCGACAAGATAAATAATGAGTTTAAGACCGAAAACTTCGCTACGATATCATAAAATCTTTTACATAATATTACAATAGCATTATTATCTTTCAACACTTAAATATTTGTTCTAAAAGAATTAGTAGTAAATTAGAAATGGATGAGAAAACATTCCGTTTGTATATGAAATTTGATTTCGTTATGTTGAACAAAAAGAAATCTATCCCTGTATTTCCCTAAAAAATAAGATTGTCTATCAGCGATCGAAAACTCATAAACTGATATTTCAAATGTTTAGCCGAAATGTTGGCATGTTATAGTATCGGTATAGTTTTAAAAATAATATTTTCATCTCGTTTGAAATGGAACATTGAAATCAACTAAAATTATGGAACAAAATTAAACAATTAGAAATTTTATGTAGTCATATTGAAAAAATGTTCCAAATATCAAATTCAATAAAGATATTCGTCTTATTTAAGTCTTTACAATCTTCTTGTTACTATTTATGAATTATTTCAAAAATATCGAATTACAGAAACTCAATTTTCTTAGCCTATTGATATTTTTAATGATGTTATTTTGCTATAAGCAATTAAGCTTTTATCAATGAAATGATATCATCAGATCGACCTGAAATTATATTGAAAATCTTTGATGAGTGGAAAATAATTCAGTGCTAATTATTAACCATTTAATTCAATCTAAGATTCAGAGAATATCTATTCAACCATTAACCACTTTATTCAATCTAAAATTCAGAGAATATCTATTCAAACAGTAAAAATGAATTTTAATCGGAATAAAATTATATTAACAATATGATTGTGCTTTTTATACTATGTGAAGAATATTCCAAATTCGACTAGAAGGGGCAACATTGACAAAAAGACAAACCGCGAAGTATTGTGCAATAATCCCTTGCATTCTTCATCAGTTAATAAGCTTAGCATATTGACCATTGGTCAATAAAGCGATTTCGGATGGATGAAAACTTTTCCGCATGAAAAAGAACGCAGAAATACAACGTAAATGAATGCTAAAGAATTCGCACAGAGAGGGTAATGAGATTATTGCAATATATATTTTATATGGAAAATTTCTCGCGCCAATATTTTAGTATAATCTGTTGAATTTATTTTCACTCTATTAATAATATCCCAATAACTATTCCCGAGGTTTACTTCTTCTCTTGCAAGAATCGATTTAGATTACTGGGATCTCTCTGGTTTCATAATTTTTAATGCTTACGTAATTAATTCATTTTAATCCTTCAATAAATCCTTTCATTCTTTTATTCAATTAATTACTATATTAGAACCTAATTTTCTTTTATTTAAATTTCAAGTATTGAAGAGATAGCGACAGTAGTCGACAATTGACAGAAGTGCATCTATTCTTGTTTCTTTCTGCTTTATGCTGATGAGACTTCTCTTGCAAAAGAGCTCTTCTGGAGAGGATTCAACAAACTGTTCTGCCTCTTTGCTATTAACAGTGAATTTTCATATCTATTAATAAGCTTTCATATTATATTTATAGAATTCCTATTGTACTCATACGGTTACAAACTTATATGCTGTTTTTGACTCTATTGATACGATTTTAAACTGTATTTGTACGGTTTTAAACTGTATTTGTACGGTTTTAAACTGTATTTGTACGGTATTAAACTGTATGTATACGGTTTCAAACTGTATGTATATGGTTCCAAACTGTACGTATATGGTCCAAACTGTATATATACGGTTTTTAATTGTATTTATACGGTTTCCGACTGTATGTATGTGGTTTCCGATTGTATTTATGGTTTACAACTGTACTTATATGATTTCTAACTATATGTTAATACAGTTTTCGGGTTATCTAATTATGTTAATACAGTTTTCGGGCTAATATGTGCAGTCAAAATTACGGGTTAACAAAGTTCAAAATTGCATATAGTTTTGAACTTTGTTAACCCATAATTTTGACTATGGATATTAGCAAACAATGTGGAAAGTTCATAATTAGATGTTTCTGTTTCAAAAAGTAATAAAGTGTTGCGGAGAAAAATTGGTGAAAGAGACAAATATCAAAAACTGAGAATTTAAAAAATTTTTGTTATTTCTAAGCGAAACTTTCCATTTAATTAATTAATTTTTTAACTTTCCATTTAATTAATTGCAATTAATTAGTGTCAATATTTCGAAAACAGCTACTAATCTAATGAAAGGCAACAATGGTTTCACTGAAAAATCGATTTAAAAAAATTAATGCTAATGTTGATTGCATTGATTAAACCAGAAAGTATGAAGCGTTCCTCGCAGATAAGTGCATTGATAACAGATAAGCTCAATACCATCAGAAGGAATGAAATGTTTATGCAACGAAAAGTTTCACTCATAAATTAAAGAAGCTGTCTGTTGCCACATTCTTTTCAATAAAAAAAGGATTAACGTTCCGAATCATTAAATGATATTATTACTCATTTTATTGTGAGTATAAAAACAGTTAAAATTAATGCTGAAATGAATAATACTGTTATAGCCAATGAAATCAACAAGAATAATTATGAATAATTTTAATTGATTATGTTATTTTACATATCAATAAAAGATTGCTTAACCTTTTATGGATCCTTTAATTGTTCATTTATTGCTGATTACCTTTGTTCGCATGAATTAATGATGCAATTTCGATGGATATTAAATTAATTAAAAACAAAACAGGAATTAGAAATTACTTGTTGATTTAGAGATAGCAAAGAGAAGTAAAAGAAATTTACAGCATATAATTATTAATCATATAATAACTGTCAAATAAGAAAAATCACAATTTTTTTTTAATACTGATAATGATGAAATTCAGATTATCAAATATAATCCAAAGTTGATATCATTAAGTAATAATACATATTTACTGCATTTTTAAAAGCGATATCACACACTGTTGGATGGCATATTAATTTAATTTTAAAGTTAAGCTTATTGATCGTTGAAGAATTCAACAGACTGATGCCAATGAGTAAATAATTTTATTTTCAAAAATTAATAGTAAATTATTAATTATTCAATATCGATAAAGAAGTGAAATTTTTTCAAAGTAATATTTTATCTTTGTTTACATTACTTTCATTCGAAGAAAATTATTCAAATGTTATTATTGCCTTTATTTAAATTATTTTTTCTAAATAGAAATTAGGTAAAAGGAAAGAACTGAAATTTAACATATCATTTTTTTCCCGATAATGATCATTTCTTCTTTTAATAGTTTTTCCAGTACTTTCTAAAGAAAAACTGGTAGAACAGTGTGCTATGTCAGATTTCAAGTATTATCATCGGATCTAATCTACTAAAATGACCAAAAATCCCTTTTTTTCATAGAAACGAAATTTGATAAATGCGAAATTTTACAGAAACGAAATTTGATAAATGCGAAATTTTACAGAAACGAAATTTGATAAATGCGAAAGATTTTTCATCATCATTTATTTTCATTACAATTATCCGCTTTAAACGTCAATGAGAAAAAATGCCTGTCATTATCTTACGATGTAATTTAAGGAAAGCTTGTTTTTCGTATTCCTATGATATCTTAATCATTGAAAATATTATTTTAATTTGTTGCTCAATTTTTATTTAATTATCTTATTTAATTATTTAATTACATTTGCAAAAAGTTTTTGAAAAAATTAACGAAGTATTCGAAAAAAAAATTAAAAAGAAGTAATTATTAATTTCAAAAAAGAAATTTTTTTTAAATATGGAAATAGATCATTAGCTGAATGATTAATGATAAGTTATATTATTATTCAAATATTTGTTAAAATGATTAATTCTCATTGATAAATCAATTTACACACTTCTGAAATTATCAGCAATTATTACCAACGCTCTTCCTTTAAAATGTTTGAAAACATAAGCGAAAATCTTTTGTCTTTTTTAATTGGATCTTTTTTAGGATAGTTTTAATAGGCAGCTGTAAATAACGTTTAAATATCAATTAAGTAGTTAAATTTAAAAAAAATATGATAAATATAAGTAAAAGAAACACACGATATATGTACGTTATTGCTATGATATGAAACAATGCTACGAAGGGTATATTTAATGAGAAAATTTAAAATGGAAAAATTAAGCTTTATATGTGGTAGATGGAAAAGGATACGTTGACATCTATAAATGGCTAAAGGATATCCTGTAAAAATTATTTAAAGTGTATATTGTATGACATTATGGATGAGAGAACATTGTAGCAAATACATTTTCATTCATCTATCCTCTGATTCTTTCTTATCAAATTTATCAGTGCATTATCAATTTCATAATGTAACGCCCATTTTAGGCGTACAAAAATATTCATTTAATGTTTGTTACATAAAGAAAGGAAGATACATAAAGAAGATAAATGAAGATCACAACATTTAAATTGTTGTGCAGTCTAATTTACCTTATTTGTTGTCACAAATGATATTTTGTTAATTATTTTGGGTAATTATTTGGCGAATGTTCAAATCATTCAAATTATTGTACAGCCAATTTATCTTTCTTTATTGCTCATCTTATCAAATCCTTTCTTTTTTTTTTAAAGTTATTTGACAATATGCATTTTAGTGAGAAGTTTGAATTTTATTGTTTTGTGGAAATTTCCAAGTTTTGCTTTTCTTTCTTTAATGAAAATTTTTTTTTATACTATAAAATATTTTAATGAAAAGTATCATTTTGAAATTTCATAAATATTTTTTATCAAACATAAATTGAATTGAGAATTTTTCATTTTCATTTATATAAAAATGCATAATTATTATTATTAAAAATATGATTATTTTATTTTTTATCAAAATATTTGTTGCAAAAAAATTCAATCGAAAGAAATAATTATTAAAAGTGATCAAAAATTTCGATTTATAACAACAACATAATAGTGGTATAATCATTAAAAATGACGAATAAATTTCTTCCTTACATCATTTCTTCCTTATATCATACAATTGAATGAATAATATCTATTTATTATATATAAACATATACAAAGTATGCAACAGAAAAATTGACTAAATTATTCGATCATTAAACAAATAAGATTCCAGTAAATTAAACATAATTTTAATTGCGTGCAAATTTTTTTATTACAATGTATTAAACCATAATTATGACCTCTTTAATGTATTAAATCATAATTATGACCTCTTTCATTTCGAATTAAAAATTGAGCAAAAAAAGCGAAAAAATCGAATTGAGGTAATGAAATATATAATCTCCTTTCACTTCATCATTTTTTTCATTTTTCAATTTCTACTTCATTATGAATTTTTGCATTAATTAGACTAATTAATAATGCATTTATTGAAGTTAAATAAACTTCTCATAAATTTTTATTTATCTAACTATTACAAATTATTAATAGGAATTTATTTTTTGATATTTTATTACTTCAAATTTCTATTCTATTCGTATTTCGAATAGATTGTTAATAAGGTAAGTAATATTTGGATAATTCATGTCATCCAATTAGTGATAAAATTATTAGTTTATTAATAACTGTATTTCCATTTTTATCAGTTGCTTTTTTGTTCTTCCAAATCTCTCTCCCTCCATCCCTCTCTCTCTCTCCCTCTAAAATAAAAATAGCATATTATCTCAACAAGTAATTGATGTTGAGAATTCTTAATCTCAACAAGTAATTGATTTTGAAAATTCTTAATCTCAACAAGTAATTGCTGTTGGAAATTCTTAAGCGTTCAAAAATGACAATCACTGTTGACCATGAAGAAATCTCATATGAATCGTTTCATGTAGTACTTTATATCGTACCAATCAAAAATACTTTCTGTTTAATGTATGTTGTTTTCAGGTAGGTAGTATCAACATTGTTTCTTGATCGATTATTTACAGGTAATTCCAGATACTGCATGATTATAGTAGCATATATAGTAAGGTAGCCGGGAATCAGTTATCCGGAAAAGAAAATATTTCACGCAAAAAAGTTATTATCCAATATGCTCTATAAATATTGGTTTTGGTGATATGGTTAAAAAAGTTTTTCGAACATTATCACTATCATGTTATCATGTATCACAACTTTTTTTATTTAGAATATTTCATATTGTAAAATCGATCAATTTTATTATCAAGTCCTACTGTTGTCGTTACAATGTAGGTTACCATAAATTCATTTCTGATTTTGGTCTATTTATTTGTGATATTTTTGATTTTAGCTGACTTTGATAGCTAAATATTAGAGAACCAGATCTTTTGCGGGTAAATAAATATTTCTCATTTAATAGTTTGATTTTCTCCATTATCATTATATTATTCATAATATAAAGTTACTACTTCGTAGTCATTCATTTTCTATTTTTGATTTCTAATTACTGACGCACACAACTTTTTTCGAAACAATACTGAATAGGTAAGGATTGCTTTTTCGAAAATCAGGTATCTGATTCAGCACAAAATAATTAGATAAAATAAATAATATTGTAAAAGTACACTAGTAGTGAATGATAAGGTAAATATTACTATCATTAGTTAATGACAAATAAAATCGAAGGTAAAAACTGAACTTTAATTCACTTAGAAGAAATTATTCAAATTTCACAGACTAAGTGTTGCAAAAAAGTATTAAAGAAACCATTAAAAAAAAATCTAATTACAAATATATAAATAATAATGATATTTAAAATATATGCAAGAAATTTTCAGCAATGATGGATGAATACAATTCAAGCAAAATTATATTACAACAACAACTGTTAATCTTACGAAGTGTAGCATTGTTTGCTGTAACTTTAGCAATAACTACAACATTTGTTTGCATCTTTTCAATACCGTTATTTTACAATTATTTGCAATATATGCATTCAAGCATGCAAAATGAAGTTGATTTTTGCAAGCAACGAAGTCGAAATATTTGGAAAGAAGTATCGAAGACACATGTTTGTTTTCTTTATAAGACTTTAAATAGTTGAAAATTTTCATTTTTACTATTTCATACTGTAACTTTAAAATTACATAAAAATGGGATGAAATCTTCTAATTTCTATTTGATAAGTTTGCAAATATTATTCGAGAAAATCTTTTTATATATTTTTACAAATTGATCAGAAAGAAAATTCAATTTTTAATTTAAAAAAATAAATTTGAAATTATCAATGAGACATTCATTATGAAGCTATTAATAATGTTTGCATAGGTTTTTTTAAATATTTCAAAACTTTAAAAATGATATGAGAATGTTTAAAACATCATTGCTAAGTATGATAATTTATTTTATCATTATTAATAATTTAAGCGTTTATAATTAATAATTATTGTGAGTGATTCATCATCATAATCCATTCATCCATTTCTAGCAATTCATCGTTTTTTATTATTCCATGATTTTCATGATAATCCGATAGCATAGCTTTGTAGAAATCTAACGGTTCATGAACTTCAATTAAAACTAATGAACTGATTATGTTAAGAGTAATAATTTCTGAAGAGATTTTGCAATATTTTATTTCCTCACGTTATTAATTAAAGTATTTCAGAAATGTTACTTGCAGATTTTAGTTGGAGGACGAAGACACAAACGATTGGCAAGTTTTGTTGGCACGATTGATAATTATTCTTTTCAAAATCAACGAATATCATCAATGGAAAGAGTGAGAAACTTATGCTGCGGATGCGGTGTGTCACCACCGGGACCAAGAGGTCTACCAGGTCGGGATGGAAAAGATGGCCTGGATGGATTACCAGGACGACCAGGTATGGATGGACAAGATGCTCCGCTGCCACTGAAACAACCAGATCATTTCTGTTTTGAATGCGAAAAAAGTAAACCTGGTAGTCCGGGACACCCAGGTCGGAAAGGACCAACCGGTATGCCGGGCTTGCCAGGCTGTGATGGATATCCAGGCTCACCTGGACAACCTGGCGAGCAAGGGCCAAGGGGACCACCTGGTTCTCCTGGAAAATCAGGTCCTCCTGGACATCCTGGAATTCCCGGGATTGTTGTGGAAATACCTATGCCTGAAGGACCGCAAGGACAACCTGGCCGCAGAGGAGAACAAGGTGTACCAGGGCTTCCTGGTGAAAATGGATTACCAGGCAAGGATGGAATGGAAGGACCACCGGGTGATCCGGGCTGCAGCGGGGTTCCCGGTGTAATGGGGCCGACAGGTGAACCAGGTATAAAAGGGCCACAGGGACCTACCGGGCTGTGTGACCATTGTCCACCACCAAGAGTGGCTATGGGATATTACATATAATGAATCTCTGCCGGCATATAACCAACTACATTTCCCGGAAATTTTAAAAATACCTTATATAGCATGTTACCATATTACATTGTTGAAAATGGAACTGCTTGCTACCAGATACAGTACGATAAAGCACTAATTATCCGGTCGATACAAATTTAACATTTATCTCTAGTAAAGAAATATATTGTAATAAATGGGAATTGTGAATTTAACAAGGATGGAGATGTAACAAGGATGGACATGGCAATTGCGAAATGTGAAGAAAATTTTTGATTGATAGCAATAAGTCAGATACAATAGTTTAGAAAAACCTTCATGATCTTATCCCTTAATGGGAACTAATTTAATTAATGCCGCTTAATTAATGGATAGATGAAGTTCTATATTTAATATCGTTTTTCAAATACATTATTCGTGAGACATTTCGAATATTCATTTCTTGCTTTCTCTTATATTTCAATAATTTTTTATTTTTACACAAAATACGTGAAAACACATCATTAATTAAACTTATACTTGTAGATATTAATTATCACTGAAATCAATTAATGTTCTTATATTCCAATGTTTCACAATTATAACACATCCATTTATTGCACTCAGATACCATCGTATTTTTAACTTATTAAAAAGTGTATTAATATCACTTTCTATATTTAGATTTAGCTTCCATTGATATATTTGATATTTGCTATTCTTTGTAATGTATATACAAATGGCTATCTAAATTATGGTATTTCTTATTAGATTATAATTTAAACTTATAAATTTAGTGCTCAATTTAACATCACACCAAGAGATAAAAAAATTTGTTCTTATCTTCTTAACAGATTCCATTGATATAAATTGTGTAGCATCTTATGCATTTTCCATGTTCATAAAATTATTCCGAATTTTATTCTTCAGAAGATACTGATAATAGTTGCAAATAAAAATTTGGATACGGAAAACGAACAAAAATCTTTAAACGTACAAAATTTGATAATCGTTTAAAAAGGTAGCAATCCAAACGAACCTCAATTAAAATTATGAAGAATTGAAGATGTATTGGAAATTCATTATGAAGTTTGCTTTTGTTTTTTCTTAATTAAAAAAAAAGTGCAAAAAGAAATTTTCGTATTCAGCAAAAGTTTTATTTTAAACTTGTGATAAATATTATTGCAGGAATTGAAAATAGTAAAAACCTTAGAAAACTTGATTGAAAAAAATACAAAGCTGGTTCAAGAATAATTTTCCTAAAGTTTGATTATTTGTAAAAGTGAACCAATTTGAACATTATTTTAATTTCTTTAAACTTACATCACGATATTAATAAAACTCAGCAAAGGTTATCTGAAGTTGATTCTTCTGCAACTAATGTATCATTGATCCTCTATGATATCCAATGTAAAACTGAAATATTTGTAAGAAATCTGATACTTAAAGATATGAAAAATTACCAATTAAAGAAACCCAAGAAGTATTCAAAAATTATAAAAGAATGAAATCAATCTTTAATGAAGCCTCAATAAACGTAAGGGAATTTCATTCAATGAGAATTTAACAAAATTATCCCCAAGCACGATCGAGCAGAAATAAATCACAATTTTAAATGGAATCCCAAAAAAGATATTCTCCAGATATTTTCTAAGTCACCTCTAAGACCATAAAATGAAAGGGATTTGACAAAAAGAATAATTTTACAATTTTTAGTGTCTCAATGCCACCCATTGGGATTCCTCGTACCGATTATGGTATAATTCAAATTATTTCTTCAACTGATGGAAGAGCAACGCTTGGAATCAATCTATAAGTGAAGAAGATAAAGAAACGTCTCTGATAAATGAATGACCAATAGACTAAAGGAGCTACCACGATTCATAATATACCCTTCAGAACAAATGCAACTCCATGCCTTCACAGACGCATCAAGCGTGGCCTATTCTGTAACTGTATACACATGAAGCCATGGAATTCAAGGTATTAAAACGTCCTTGATATTTGTCAAATCCGCACCAATTAAAGATATCACTATATCCTATTGGAATACTTATTGGTAATACTTACAGGAATACGAGCAGCTTTTATAATCAGTTAAAACTCGAAAAAAATCCCTACGTTGACAATGTTATATTACCAACTTCCTTCCTTCCTACATAATTCCGCTATGGTCCGACTCAAAGTGTATACTACACTGGATTCAGAAGTGCTCCCGACTTCTACCAAAATTTGTACAAAATCAAGTAGAGGAAATAAGAAAGGCAAAATTCTTGTTTCGTCACATCCCAAGTAAGTGTAATCCAATGATGATGCAACAAAATGACTCTCCCACAATACTTCGGAATTACGAAATATGGCGAAAAGACCCTGGGAATTTAAATTCGTGGGAGCGTATGGAAATGAAGAAAGCGGAATTTTTATCGCAAAAGTTACAGAAGAAATTATTACAAATAGAAGTTTTAAACTTATATATATATGAGTAATTTTAGCAAATGATCGAAATTAATAAGAATAATTGCTTGGATTCTTAAGTTCATAAAATCAACAATAAGGAGAAAAATCCCATGATTAAATTCTTATCAATGTTACTTATAACGGGTGTTCACACATTAGTTGTCTACCAGGTGGAAAATTTATCTGCTGAAAGTTTTTGCACGCATTAAGAAGATTCATTGCCTGACGAAGTTATTCTAGATTTAGTAACAATGCTAGTCAATTTTAATTAGTTTTCCAGACCATTATCAAACAAAATAGAGAACAGATTTCTTAGCAAATAAAGGAATCATTTGGAAGAACCCATGCTAATAGGCATATGGAGTAACCGATTTATGATAAAATAATTGGAATTACCAAAAAGGTAGAAAATTATCATGGGAGAAGAAATCAATAGCTCTTATAGAAGAAATAGAAGATATACTAAATACCCGGTCACTAACGTAAAGATTAAGTAGTCATACGCCCAACTGATTTAATCTTCCCTCATGCTCCCCTAGTTACCCCAATTGCTAACGATAATAATCAGGAAGAATTTTCTCCTCACAAATTCAGTACGAAAGAAAGATTTATTAGTATTGGTCAAACACTCTCAAGCCTTGAATACATTTTGAATATATGGCGAAATTTAACTATTTTCGAGAACGAGCAATTCAAACAGAACACACTTTCGCGAGAAATGTAGAACATGCCATGAAGAGGAAGAGATGAAAAAGTAAGAAGTGCCTCAAGAGAATTGCCATCAGGCAGACTCCTCAACATAACGGTGAATACGCTGTAACCTCTGGAAATCAACAATGAAGTAAATTCAAAAAATCAAGCAGCGGTCCACAAATCAATTCATGGAGTCGATGAGCAAGAACTTATAATTCTACGGACTAGAAGTGCTACAAAAGATCGAACTCCAACAACAAAGGATAACAATGAAGGTGTTAATTTCTCCTGTCGGAAGTGTTGGTAATCCGAAATAACTTTACAATATTAAAATGTTTACATAATCAAGTAGTGTCATATTCGTGAAATCTATGTTATAGAAATCTTTTGTCTCAAATATTCTCAGCCAAATGATTTAACATGCTTTGTTTGATATCTCAATTAGTTATTCCAAAGAATACTGTACTCACTTTACCACCGGCTTTATCTATCACATGCTCAAACAATTTTTGTATCTTAATAATTAAAGTACTCGCATTCTAGAAAATTGTTCTAACTCTCTAATTCATACCGTAAATATACATTTAGCCTGCTTTGTATCTGAAGGATATGACAAGATGCTTTGTTTGCCAGTGGTTGAAAATGCTAAACCGTTTGATCATATAATTCTCTTTGTCTCGAGAAGGATATTAAATAGCGCACATCAATCCGGTAGAGTCATTGTCACAATCTACAACAGAAATACGGTCGGCTCCACCAGTATAGTAAAAAATAGTGGTCGACTCTAGCCTGATTTTCTCTGATATTGTTTTATAACTCAGGAATAAATTCATCTTCCATCACCAATAAATCTCTCTGACAATCTCTATCTGCGAAACAACAAATTTCTCACATTAAAAGGTTTCACTACAATATCGATATGTCAAAAGAGAAAAGAAGAGGTGTTTGTCAACAGCGTAATCCTTGTGCAATCATCATAAATACCGCAAAAGAACCACCCATTTTTGTAGAATATCGACCGACCTGTGCCATCATTGCGCGCCCTCGGAAACCCATGCTGAAAAACGGAAGCAACTGATAAGGTCATTTTGACAAATCTTTCTCATAATAATAACAGGATATATCGCTGTGACTACAGTAATAAAAATGATTGACGATCATTCCAAGATGATCAACAGTTGTACTTAACAATAAAAATCTGAGTTTGAATTGTTGATATTTAAAGCAACAGTTTGTTTAAATTGTAGATTTTATATTTTCAAATTAGCGTAAATCACCACTATATAAATAAATTTGTACGATTATCGATGTTACAAAACCCCCCAGTTTTCTAAAAAAATAAACGGCGATTGTGCCACTCGAGGTCACTGTCGGAACTGCACTGGCATTGCTGAAATAAATAATCAAACTACGATCGAGTTAGGACTAAAAACTCAGCACACGTAGCATATAAGTTCCACCTACCAAGTATCATGAAAATAGTGTTATACTAGGTTATGAATTAAGATTCAAATTCCAAAATACTAACCTGAATGCACTAACAGTTCCGATAATAGCACCTGATGCGCAACCAATAAACACTCCCATAAGTAAACCCATTTTCATTTTTTGCCAGCATGATATTTGTGACTGTCCAGCGATGCCCTGATATTGTGGTACTGGCATTGCTTTTTTTCAATTTTCTTCTACGTTGATTCGAGTACTTAAAAGCCTGCCACTGATTATCCTTAACTTCTAGAATACGATAAAATCAAAAAGAAAAACGAAACACAAAATACGTTAACCAGCTTAACATTAGAAGCTTACAGTGGAAAACTTTGAATCAAATCTTCGCTTCCAAAAAAGAAAGAAAAAATATTTATGAAATGAAAATATCGAACTGGATTTCCATAACTGTTAACAATAATATAAAAAACATCAATTTCGAAATATTGACTACAAAAAATATTAATAAGAACGTTCACAAACATCATTATGGTGACTTATAGCGGAACCACTTCTCAGTGGGTCAATTTTAATATGAATATTCATCTATAACACACAAGAACTTTAGCAAATTCGTTTATGTTCGCTGCACTATTTCAATAAGGTAATATATTCAATCCTTCTAGGAAAGGTACAATGCTTACCTTAACTTGCACTTCCTTTATATGCTTAATTACACACGATAACAATGAAGTACCGGTAACTCTTTTACCATATTGAAGGTAAGCAGATCATGGTAACAATTTGTGACAACTTCTAACGTTGAAGAACTATCAAATTGATTTGAAATTATTTACTACCTTTTAACGGAATACAAATGAAACTTGACGAAATTGCTGATAAAATCATATGTACATCTCCAAATATCCGAAGTTTGTGAGATGACCATGAAAGAACGCATTTGTAACTCGACGAAAAACTTAATAAAAACATTAAATTCCTAGCAAATGAACATCAATCTTAATATATTGATCGTCTTCTAATCAGTGGCAACTTCATTCGTACACTATAAACTCCCCGCTCGTACCTTTCTTGCTTTCTTCTCCTTACCATAATTCATTAAGAATATAAAGAGCAAAAATATGAATAAATACATAACAAATTCAACAAGCAATTCTTGCAACAAAACTACTAAACACGTAAAATAAAGTGTCTCCAGAAAACAAAACAGTACAGATTTTTGTATTTGAGTGTGCCAAGATAACATCTAATTAAATCAGCAGCAAAGGTCACTAAATGAATTATTATGGTTAATAAATTTAGTGAGTTTAATTGTTCTATTTCATTCTTAACAAATAAAGTATTAAAATTAAGATTATTGTATTCTACAGTCTCAAAAAACAAAATACAGGAAAAACCTGAAAAAAGAAGAAAGAGAGAGAGTACTTAACCGCAAAGAAACAGAATACAAACTTTACAATTGCAATGCGAAGTTAAAACTCGCATAAGAAAAGCTTTAGATTCATAAAAGCTGAGAAGACTGCAATACGCGTTAAATAGATCGCTTATCATGCAATTCGATAAATAAGATGTAAGCCTGAATCAGTATCAACTATATCGCTCAACTGTCCGACCTGAAAAAGAAAACTGACAATAATCTTTAGATTCACAAATTTGATTTACAGTTCAATATAAGTCATGGGTAGCACCCACAAACACTCCCCCATCTATCAGTCGGTAAGGCTGCAATAAAATTGGTAGAATATTTTTCACAGAAGAAGGCAAGCATGCCGACTTCTCTCATACATCTTAACTTTATTCTGAAATATGAGACGAAAATCGATTTATGATGTGCAACACTAAGCTGCAACATATTTCGGCATCCCGCTCACGCTAACATTTCTAAAGACAGTACTACTATGCGCTTAACAGCGATGATTTGCAAATTTGTCATAAATGAGGTGAAAGTTACTCCAAGAGCAAAGGCGG
This sequence comes from Cercopithifilaria johnstoni, assembly GCA_916381525.1. NCBI lineage: Eukaryota > Metazoa > Nematoda > Chromadorea > Rhabditida > Onchocercidae > Cercopithifilaria > Cercopithifilaria johnstoni. The sequence continues at coordinate 11,005 of CAKAEH010001599.1, read as the reverse complement.
CATCTTCAAAAGACTTTTGCATTTGTCGTCGTTTGAAAAACCCCAAGTCACCACCTCGTTTTGCTGAGGAGCAATCGCTAAATTCTTTCGCCAAATCTCTCAATTTTGATTTTTTATCAGATGCCTCCTCAATTTGTTTTCTGTAACCTGAAAAAAAAACGTAACCATTTCTCGAAGAAAAGGTTTCGTTGAAGGATATGTCGATCAAAAAAGTGAAACATAATAATATCAACAAATAGAACGTATAACGATGAAAAATTAATTTAACCGGTTGTTCAATTTCATTCATCATTTAACGCCCCATTTGTAAAAGGTTGCAATTACAGGGCGCCTTTGGAGGGATCATAAATGGAGTCCGATTCGAAAGGCTAAACTTCCGCGGACAACTTTATCGCAAACTTTTAAGCAACTTTACCCTGTGCATGTGAGTTCTTCAAAAATTATAATAAACGGTAAAATCTTTTCTCTTCCTGGACAAAAAAAAATACTGAGAAATTGAATCGAACCAATCAAAATCTTCCTTGCGTCTTCCTTTGATCGTGTAATAACATCTGAACGCCAAGACGAAGGACGCCTCGAACCATTATGTTTTACTAATAAATGTGCACAGTGTACCTAAAAATCATGCAAATTAATAACTTATCAACACACTCTATTCAAGACAAATAAAAATGTATGGTGAAAAACCGAAAACTCAACTAATACTTAAAATGCACTTTCGGTTCATTTTTAAGAAAAAATCTGCTTCGAGCTGACAGCAAAATTATCAAATGACCTGTTAATGCTACATTATTAACAAACGAATAAATTAATCAGAAATATAATCCTCAAAGAAATATTAATTCAAAGGATTACAATAAATGGAAAAGTCATTTTAGAAATAAAGCTTTCAAAACATACTTCATTCAAACTTGCTTGAGCTGGATCAGCTGGTTTTGAGGGTCGCTCCCACTGACTGCGACCAGTGTACACATTGAAGTAGTAAAACCGATCTAAAAGATTGCATAGATGCGTTTATTATAAAGAGGAAAAGCTCGAAAGGTCTAGACACTAAACTTCCTATCCCTTCGATTCCAAACGATTAATAAATTAATCAGAAATACAATCTTCAAGGAAATGTTAAACAAACTATTTGAGCGACTCATTCGCTTCTCCCATCCTTTTGGCAATTCCTTTATCTCTTCTTCGTCAACTTGATCGCTGTCATCCGATCTACTACGTTTCTTTTCCGGTTCATTAGACGAAGACATTGAAAACTGCAGGTTAATCCAAAGTATGTGAATTTTATGTAAAATATGATTTACAAAAACTGAAACAAAGGTAATGATGAGATGCTATAAGTCTGAAAACATGGAATTAACTTTCTTCAATAGTACAAATCCGTCTTGTACATCACATCATCTTTACAAATTAGTATTTCAAGAGATAAATTTAAATTATCTGAGCAACGGTATAAACTAAGAAGCATCACTCCTCTGAATAAATACACTACGAGATATTCCTAGATGATATTTATTAATACTATTTAAATACTTCCCATAAAACAAATAAGTTTTTGCAAACAAGTATAGTAAAAGAATAGATGTTGATCATCAGAATGGTTCAGTTAATCAGCATCGCCCACAAAGAAATAGGACTATGCGGAAATACAAAGATTATAAGAATATATTGTACAGAAGCTTCATGAAGTAAGCATTAAATCATGAAGCTTATTTAGCCTTTAGCAATTGTTGGTTATCAAGAAAAAAATTAACAATATAGAATATGAATAAGAGCAAAAAACAGAATGACAACTATATTGCTGAACAACAAAACATTCGTTTCAATTAGCCATACTCTTCCTCTAATTTTTCCATCTTCACCAGTCGTCTCATATCAAACTTCCGCAAATTTAATGTCAAGTATGCGCCTTCCAACAATTTCTCAGCATAACTTCGTCCAACAGCTAAGGCATGCTGCATGCCGCGATTCCCAAATCCGCATAGAAAATGCAAATTTCGATAAAGCAAATGTTCTCCAATAACTGGTGAGTTATCGAATACATTCACATCTTCATAACCTGCCCATGCATTTTTTATCTGAAAATTTGTTTAAAAAGCGAAACAACGAAATCAATCAATTAAATTTTGCTACCACTCATCTTCTATTACTTTCAATGTAAAATACGTATTCCATTTCAGCTTATTTTGATTTCATTTACAAAGGACATAAAAAAAGGCTGCTTTAATCGAATGCGAAACTTATCTATACTACAATAAAGGAATATAAAATGAAGTCAACATCTTATATGAGTTATCTTCATTAAATAGTAGCCAATAATACGAAAATAGATACTTTCCAACTACAAAGCGAAATAAAATTTTTCATCAAGACTTTCATAATTTTAATTCAGCTTCACAATGAAGTTTTGTCTCTTATTAACTGTGGCGGCCGTGATAAGCATCACAAGAGTTCATTAGCATGAGAATCAGAGATGTCGAATCGACAAAACTTACTTTTAAATTTTTAAATGCTGGAACACGTTTCACTAAAATTGGCCAAATATTATTATAAAAGTAATCGTAATCTACTTCCAGATTCGAGTGGTCAATTTTTTCATCTTCTTCCTATAAAAATATAATTTTAAATATGGAAAGGAAAAGAATGAATAAAAGCTCATATTTTCTTCAAATGTCCGAATTCCTCACCTTATTCGGGATTTTTCCACAAATAAATACATTACCGATTTCTTCCATAAAACAATAAACACCACTGGGATCGACAAGAGCTGGCATATCCAAGGCGGGAACATCAGGTACATGTACAACAAATATCATACGCTTCCGTGCAACAACTGGTATCCTAACAGCCAGCAAATCTCGTCCCTTCCCTAAAAGTTTAAGGCTCCTGTTCTAAATTATAGCTTAAGATACTTTTGAGCTTAGAAACTTCCTACTAAAAAATTACAAGCAAAACAAGTGTCTAACCAATTCTTGCCATTTCTGCAATACGACCAGACCAAGCACCAGCAGCAACAACAATATGATTAGATCGTATGATCCTAGCAGAAGCGTCTGTCATTTGTGGGCGAACCTAAAAATACATGTATTGATTTTATTGCCGCAAGAATATGTGAAGAGCATAAATAAAAACTCGGAAAAAAAGTTAAAATGCCTACATAAGCTCCATGAATATGCATATTACGCCAAACTTCTTCATCAGCATCATCTGTGATTCCGTGTATTTGTGTTGTACCATATTTTTGGCCAAAATAAAAACCTGAAGATGCAAAACCTACATTAAAAAAATCATCCAAACTACGATAGTGAAGTCGAATTACATTTTCCAACTCTTTTATTAAATTATTGTTCCTGTTTTGTATTCTACATCCCATAAAACTACATAAGTCCATAAAATCAATATAGGACTTTCATAACAAAGAACAAGTATAAGAGAGTGGTAATTATTTAGCTTTTCATATATCCTGCTAACCTGGAAGAGGAAAATGCAATAAACAAAAGAATCATTGCAATAAGAAAATTTCTAAATTTGGTTTGATTATTTAATACAACGTGCTCTCGATCAAAAAATAATTGCGGATTTGATAATGTTCGCTTAAAAATAGAATTTTTTTCTGGAAAATTTTCTTATGACGTTGGCAGTCTGTTTCTCCTGGAGAGTAGCTCAGGACCTGGCTATATATAGCCAAAAATTGAAAACATCCATGGACACAAGAACAAAGTTCTAAAAATAATTGTTGCATACCTTCTACCTCTCCTTTAAGATACTGTACACCCAAAGTAAGATTTTTTTCCCGTATAGCTGATAACAATTGCCAAGAATCGATTATACCTTCATTTTCCAAGCCTAAAATATCTCATATATAATTTCCATCTTATTTTTTTCTTGTTCCATATCATAACGAGTTAACAGAAGCATATTTACCATATGAGCCGAGCAACACATCATCAAAATTGATGAAGGGAAATCTCGCACGTAATTGATCACGGTTTAGCAAATCAATTCGGGCACCATTTCGCCTGAAAAATTTATTAATACCTTTGTGAAGCAGATTTGCTAATTTTCTTTAAATAATTTACTACTTCCCTAAATTTCTCTTGTATAGTGCATCTCTTTCGCTTATGTAAAATTATACTGACACACAGAGAGTGAGAAGGGCATACTGTTGCTGAATAGTTACGTTCTGTAATCTCCTCTAGTGATTCAAATATATAATTTTAAAATTTAGTTAAAATTTTCGCTATTAAAAAATTAAGAGTAACTTCAGCATCTGTCTATTTAAAATTTGAAAATAAAAATAAAGCAGACAAGGAAAGAAGGCCACACAACAAAATGAATATGGGGCGAATCTATACTAATAGTACTAAATAAGCTTTTAATCTTGACTGATCAGTTATCGACAAAAGAAAATTTCGAATAATTTTCATTCAATTACAGTTATACAAACGTTTGCATTTTCCAATTTCGCTTTAGCTGATCTACTTCGTCGGATGTACGAGCCAAATACATGAAACCCATTGGTAAAAAATGTATATCAGGAGGATCGTTGTCTAAAAATATTCATTATTAAAAACTATTACCGGATTTCAGAAGAATCAAGAATAAAAAGACAACTAATAAACGATTCAATTTCAGTTATGAATAAAATAGGATGAGATCTACCTAAAATGCGCAAATGCTCGCCAGCATGACGAAGATATTCAGCAGCAAAAGCTGACATCGTAACATGCTCTGGGATTGAAAACTGTTGTGAGATACCACCGCATGTTAACATTGAAGCGCACTGTGCAAACTGCAAGTTGATATTTAAAGAAGAAAAAGCTGGCAAGACTGATTTTTCAACTTCCATGTTCTTTAATTTCCGAGGTGATTAACTCTGGCACTACTATGGCTGTAAAGCAGTGCTCGAAAGCTTCAAAACTAATGCCGTATTAATGTTTGAAATAAAAACTACACTCAAAAGGTAAGCTGGCTAATAATCTCTACTATACCAATCATTCACCATGTTACTTTACAGCGAAAATAATTCTGAAATGTCTAAAACTTTGAAAATACGAAAAATTCTCACCTTTAGACTATATTTAAAAAATTAAACAAATTGATAAGCTTAGAAAATAAAAGTTTGAGAAGTGTTACCTTATCGTTATTCTCCACAACTACCACTTTGTAGTCTTCGTCACGAAACTCTTGCTTTAACCAATATGCAACAGACGATCCTATCAAGCCACCTCCAATGATTAATACCTAAAGAAGCTTCAACTTATAACTTGCATATTTACATGAGTGTCTACTCTTCACTGTGGCTGTGAAACAAAATTCAAATATCTTCAGATCTTATACCAAATTATATCACATTTTATAAATTACATTACATGAATTTTAGGCCAAAATGGATCCGTATCAGAATTAGTGAAAGTTGATAAATCTCGTTCATTTTCAAACATACTGAGACAGCATATTTTAGGGCAAAATGGAGCATGTTTAAAAATGAACGAGATTTATCAACTTTTACTAATTGGAATTCAATCGAACAATATAAAAACAGATTTGTTTTAAAATGATCCAATTTCTCCGGCGTCGAACAAAACTGAGAGAAAAGTTTTTAGACAACTATTCGACAGCAAAACAGAAGTTATGAACAATGCAAATGAGCATCTAATTAGCATCTAATTGAATTACTTGAGTTTCGAACGGGAACAACTCGAAATCCATTGCATGCCGCTTGATATGAGCAATGGGATTATTCCTCTGATACGGATCCATTTTGGCCTAAAATTTATGCAATGCAATTTATAAAATGTAGCATAATTTGGCATAAATTTACAACCAGAATTTCGGCTGTTTAACAAACTATTGCGGATCATTTTATTAAAAAATATATCAATAAAATTAAAATAAAAGCCTTAGAAAAAGATGAATAAAAACAACGCTGTTATTATGATGGCTAAAAAATGAAAATGCTATTTCTTGCAAAAATATGTGTCGACACAATAAAAAAGGAATAAAAAACACTGCTAAAAATAATCTAATAAATATTACTTCTTTCCAGCGCCTTTTCCATCGCTTCACATCATACTTCAAAGCATACCAAATCCGCTTTAAAATATCTTCTCCAGGCTCGAAATATCTTTCATTCTCGAAATCTAAATATTAATGATACCGTATTCACTTAAAAAAATAGAAAAAAATCAGTCTAGTTATTTCCGGATCTTCTCTTCTTTCCCTCTTTTATAAATCAAAAGATTATCGAAGACTATTAGTAATACTTAAATATGACAGTTTATTTTAATATGCTACGCATTCCATTCCGGATAACAGGAAAAAGTATCATTTGGAATCGAAATTAGATCGATAAACCAGGTAGCTAAAAGCTAAAAAAGGAATATTCAATTTCCTCAAACCATTATTGCAAATTATATTCAAATCTATTATAAAAAATCAAATCTAAGACTTACTCACTTTGCCATCTGGTTAAGGATGTTGTACGAAAGCACGCCGCATTTATCTTGAACAGCGATAGTTGATGAAAACCTGTTACAATATTTTTCGTTGTCCACATTTCCTATAAAATGAAAAATCCATGATGGTCATAAAATTCATAATAGTAAAATTCTTACTCAATGACAGGTGTAAATAAATGCAAATAAACAGCGCAAGAGAATAAAAAAATTCTAAGTTATTAAGCTGTGCTGAATAGCTTCAACTAAAAAATAAATGGCGCATATCTTTGATTTTCCGTAGTTCTTTAAATGAATATCTGGCAGAAAATTTCCCTTTACTTTTTTGCACTAATATTAATTCTAAAGTTCCAAAAAAACACGAAAGATTTGACTAACTCTTGATGTAAGTACGAATTTCTTCCAACTAGATTTCCTTAGCATAAATATCTTATCCATCAAGAAGGAAGCATTTTTTTATTTCTTTGTTAGACGCTGGAAAGAATGGTACTGTAACATGCCAAGAGAACGAAAATCTGTAATAATAATAGCAGTTACAGTCATCAAACGCACAAACGAAACGGAATAAAATCAAACTACTTATTAATTAAAAAGATAAAAGTTTTCTAGCATTTCATGTATTCGCCTTAAATTGTCTAAAAACTGTTTTCAAAAAATACACCAGATCAATTAATTTAATGCCAATAGTTTGCAGCTATCCTACTTTTATTTTTCCACCTGACCTTTAATTACTCCCAATCAGTGTCGTACTTCATTCTAGTTGATATTTCAATATTTTTCCAATCTGTACTAACATAATTTCCGACTTTTTGCATCATTTTTTACATATCCTCAATTAAAATTATATATTCCTTTCGCATTCTCCAATTCCATGATGTCCCGTTAATTTTGGCAATCTCCGTATTCCCAAAATATCGCACTCTATCGCCCCACACATAAAATACCTGTTTATAATCATAACCCCTCCCCAAAAACCACTGTATTTTCTATCCCTCTCTTAGCGTTCCACATAAAATTGAAATGTTGCATTCTTGTCGCATGCTACGGATCATGAAATGTAACAGTAAATTTCAAACTGGGATTTGTGTAGTGATGCACAATGGCTAGCTAGTTTTTGCAAATACCGTAGATTGTCAATGTTTACAAGATTTAAGTGTCTCTACTAAACTTGAAAATAATGCGAAGTTTCCAGGATTCAAAAATGACCTATTTTTGAACTTAAATCGATCTATTAAAAAATGAATTTAATTATACTCCGCTAATAAAACTATGAAAATTTGAAATGCCACCGCAATATGCTTGAAAAAATTATTGATTAAACATGAAGGTTGCTTAAAATGTAACTTTAAAAAGAGAGAGTGTATAATCGGAAATACTTAAATTTTCGGAATAAATATTTATATATATTTATAAATAAATATCGGAGCTTTTTTAAAAGAATATTGACATCATCAGTAGCAATCGCATTCAAATGCTGTTGGATAGACATGAAAATACAGCGAAACTTTTTTACATTTTCAACGAGGAAAACTTTATTGCCTCATCATTACAGCCTAATTTGATCACATTTTCGAAGGTAAGTAATTTTATTACATCGAATAATTATAGATTTGGTAGCACTTTTTTTATTTGGAATATTTCAAAATAAGTATTAATATTGCAAAGTAATTTGGTAAGTCAACAATTTGAATTCTATAATTGTTTACATATAAGAAAGTGTAAGTAATGATTTATACAGCGGGATTACGAATATTTCGTGATTACTTCGGAACCACTACTTCGGATCAAAAGAACTCGACGTAAGTTATGCGTCAACACATTCAAATATTCCATGTAATTGGGAAGAGTAGATTGCTTTTTTGATGGTTCTGGAAGATTTAATACTACCAAAGCACTAGCGCTAGATTTCTCGAATATCTTACCGTTTAGACGAACAGCCGAATGGACTTCACGTATTACACGCTAAAAAACCGTGAACGATTTGTAAAGCTTTGATGATTTATAGGTGCAATTATATTTTGATTTGATCAAATTTTCATGGCATTTTAAAAAAATTTCGAGAAAAAAAGGATGTTTTAGTATGAAAAGTTTGAAAAACGAAGACCACTTCTGGCAGATGTCCTTTCAGCTGATCAGATGAATTCGTCAATGATTTCCGATTCACAGCGTTGCTTGCTTCTGATTCGAGAGAACTGAACGTAAACTTTCGTTCACATTTAAACTTTCTTCCACATTTGCCATCTTTTACGCTATTATTCGAAAGTATACTAAAAAATAAAATGCATCGGAAGTTGCGAAGTTGAAATTTGGAAAATGGAAATTGAAAACGGGCAACTATAGTGGCTCGGAGGAGAACAAACCAAATTGCTACTGCGGAAAGGTGAAGTAAAAAAATAAGCTTAAAATTTTGTTGTTTTAAATGAGAAATTCTATCATCAAAAACCTTTCTGCATTATAATCTTATCCGGAAATAAATGGTATTGTAGTGCTGTTGGAGGAATAAACAAAAAAAGAAAGCAAACATCCGAAATGGAATAAGCTGCTGAAGATGTACCGGATTGGATTTTCGAAATTCTCAAGTATAAGTTTATTCTCTCTAATTTGTGATTCCATTTGAATATTTTGGAAGAGAAATTTCAGTTCATTTCCTGCAAAAATAAAAAGGAGAACGGAAATTTTGAAATTTATAAATGAAAAAGGAAATAAATTTTTCATAGTAAAACTTGAAAAGTTGCCAACTTGTGTTAAATGAATAATTTTGAATTTACTCATCGCTTTTATCATTTTTGCGTTGCTTTCGATTTCGATCAAGAATAACTTAAGCCTAAAAATATAATAATTCTTCAGCAAAATAAGAAGGCGGAAGAAAATGTTTTAATTTTGGCTTGGTAATTTGATTTAATTCCGTTAATTTTTCTTTCCATTTTTTAGTATTTGATTATATTATAATGATTATTTTTAAGTTATCGCCTGGCACATGTCAAATTGATTGTATGATTTAATTAATGATTATAAATTAAAGCGAAGAACAAAAGCGATAAGTGTTGATTAAACATTAAATTTAAGAAGGATAGAATAGGAGTTCTATCTGGAATAAAAATAAAATATTCATTTAACGAGAATTCAATTTTCCATACGGTGTAAGCTGTGATGAAATTTCATTTCAATTTTTATAAATCCAGTTTATCAGATTATTTACACTCTGCGAATTTCAGCTGTTCAATTTACGATACGACTTTCTCCACTAGAAAGTTACGCTACGTATCTACATGTATGTTATATTCTGGCATATTTCGGTTATCATTTAGCTTTTATCACTAGCGTGCTAAAATAAAATGCTTAAGTAAAATCATGAAATAATTTGAAGAATTCTGTATTGCTTCGAATAGAGATACCATTGAGAAACGAATAAAATATTTTATAAAACGAATAAAATGGTAAAATTCTGAAGATTTGCAAATCGAAGACGCCAATGATTTAAAAATCTTCCACGCTCAAAATCACCGGCTCGAGAAAAAAAGTTGTACTGAATACCATAGAAAGTTCGAAATCAAGAATTTTACTACTGTTATGGAAGATATAATGGAATGCAGAGTAAACAAAAGAATGCGGAAATTCAAATTAATTGAGCAAAGTGATGATGGACAACATTTGATATCATTAAGAATTAATGGATCAGGTCTAGATCTCCAATGGTAGATGTTGGCAGATATAAAAATGTGATGTATGAAGTGGAACGTATCCTTGTTAGGAAAAGAATGCAGATGTTTTCTAAGATTCTGTATTTCAAATTACTTCACTCCTTTAAATTTCTGCATAATATTTTTCATTATCTGAATATTTTCACTGCTAAATAGTATGGTTTTGGAATCAAATATGATATTGGTATAGTTTTGGCTTATTTCAGATAAGCCAAAACTATACCAATATATGGCTTATTATATCAAAAGGGTTGGATGGCCTCATAAGCGAAGTTCGTGGCAAACTCGAAATATGTTTGGGAACATATCCGATGCAGTGAGTAATGTTAATCGACATCTTGAAAGTCTGGTATTAATAGTTTAAAAAGAAACTAATGAACTTCATAGTTGGGATATGATTAATTTTCTACGTATTACAATTACTTAACCACTGATGAATGTTATTGTTTTATATTTCCAGCTGAAGAAATTTTACGATCGGGAAAGGGCAGTTTCAATTGTGATACGTTATGAGCAACAATGGCCACAGTGTCACAATTACATAGTCTTATACGGTGGAAAAATGAAATTAATACTATTTTGCGAGCAAATGAACAGCAGATCCTGTATATCCATAACGATGTTGATTATACAAGGCGTAAACGGGATTTCGAGATTGGTATTCAATCATAATGAAATTTCAATAAATATAATCCCCATTATTGTTGATCGTTCTTTTCCGCTATAAAATTTTTCCTTTTATTTTCGGTTTCATTCTCTGCATTTTAATATTTTCTGAAGCCTTTACTTTATCTATCTCTCTCTCTTTCTCTCTCTCTCTCTCTCTCTCTCTCTCTCTATATATAT
>CAKAEH010001598.1:0-43735 GCA_916381525.1 Cercopithifilaria johnstoni | reverse complement strand
AATAATAATAATAATGATAATAATAATAATGGTAATAATAATATCTAATCAAAATAAAGTATCAAATCAAAAGCTTGAATGCATCATTCAAAGTTTTCATTTTTGGTTTGTTTTTCATTTTCGTTCTATATTCTGCATGTTTTAGGAAATGTAATAATTCGGTTAATAATGGCAATAATTTATTACCGATTACAGATGGCCGTAAAATTTCAAAATTTATAACTGAAATGTTAGAATAAAGAAAAGATATAAAACTTAATATTTGTTTTTTCTACAATTCAATATCGGATAGAATAAGCAATTATCGAAATTGTTATTTATCATTAAATATATTAAAAAAAAAATGAAATCCGTTGAAATTCTTATTGTATGCAAAATGCTATGATATTTATTTTTACATTTTACTTTAAAGTTTTATCAAAATTTATAGCTCAATTTTATAAATTGAAAATTTAAGAATGAACAAAAAATTAACAATTAAAATATATTTATTAAAACAATGAATTCTTTCTTGCGACTTATTTCTTAATTAAGAAGGATAAATAAAACAAAGTGATATTCTTTTAACGATTAAAAATTATTTTCCCAATATTAAAATTTAAAATGCAAAAAATTTCAATTCTACAATGAAAATGTTTGTTGTAAATTTTCTCCAACAAATTTGTTACGAATAATTTTCAATTCAATTCAATACAAAAAAAGAAATTTAAAAATAAATAAAAATATATGCAAAATAATAATTTGTTAATTTTTTTGAAATGCTTAATAATTAAGAAGGAAAAAATAAAACAAAGCGATAAATTTATTCATTTCCGATTTTATGATAAAAAGAATTAATCGAATTTGTTAGCAAAACATTTGTATTTGTTTTATTCAGTAAATAAACAATTACTTAATTTGTTATGAAAAATTTTCAATTCAAAAAAAAAGTTTAAAAATAATCAAAAATATTTGCAAAATAATCATTTGTTAATAATTGATAATTAAATTTGTATATTCGTCATTTTTAAAACACACTGACTGATTGATAAGAGAATGTTTGCTTAATAATTTTACAGCATGATATCAAATTCTGTATATTATATAACTATTTAACTATGCAATTATTTGTTTATTTAAATTGAATTCCTTTCTTTCTATTTTTACTTTTCAAATAACAAACAATTTTTGAAATAGAATTTTGAAAGGAAAAAATGAAGCATAAATTAATTAAATTCATTATAGATTGAATAGTTTAAAGTAATTTGAAATTTGAAATTAATTTTTTGGAAGTAATTTTATAAAATTCTGATGGATTTAATTGATCAAAATGAAAGAATTAACTTATTTACTTCCAAAAAATTAATTTCAAATTTTAAATTACTTTAAGCTATTCAATCTATGATGGATTTAATCGATTTATTTTCATTTCATAATTATATAACAAATATTGATTATCTTAATTACCTTATTTATCGTAATTATTAGTTAGTGAAGAAAAATGATGAAAAATTGTTTTGACAAAAACAAAACTTTTATTTTTCAATAAAAGAAAATTATTACTTTCATTTCGTTTTCTTTTCAAAAGGTAATAATTTCTTTCGTATTTTCACTCTTTTTAATTGACAGCTAATATTCTTTATTGTTTTAGCTAAAAAATTTTAATAATTTAAAAACATTTTGAAATTTGAATTATCAATCTAAAATGAATAACAAATTTGGATTTAAATCATTTATTATATTTGAGAATAATATGAGTATCGTTTATAATAATTAAGAATAGTGTGAGTAAAATTGAAATTGATAAAAAATTGCGATATCATTGTTAAATTGCCATTGTTAAATTTAGTCGTTGAAATTTACTATTTATAATACCCTATTGTTTTAATTGCTTATTTTAACAAAAGAAAAATTTCAGGAATAAAAATTAATTCGTAAATCAATATGTTGTCAACTAATTAGTAAATGATTTTAGAGTTTCATTAATTAAAAATTAACATTTATTCTATACATATATATATATATAATATTTGAGAATAGGATGAGTAAAATTAAATGTTATAAAAAATTGAAATATCATATTATTGCCATTGTCAAAATCAATTGTTGAAATTTACTATTATAATATCTTATTATTTTAATTGCTTATTTTAACAAAAGAAAAATTTTAGGAATAAAAATTGATTCGTAAATCAATACGTTGCTAACTAATTAGTGATTGATTTTAGAGTGTCAATAATTAAAAATTAACTTTTATAACGGTTTAAATGCTCTTAAATTTAACTTTTATTCCAAATATCGATTTTAATGTTTTCAAAATTACGAAATGAATTTCAGTATCACTTAAAATATGAATCCATAAATTATTGATATTTTATCATAATTCTCAATTCTCTTCAAATATTTCAACTTTTTCAAAGTAATTGTGCAAAGTGAAAAAGCCTTGACGTATTTTCAACGAAGAAAATTATCAAGAAAAAAGCAGTAATACTTATAGTGCAAGTGTAAATTTTTAAATTTAAACACAAAGGGAACTAAATTCAGATTTGATTTATCACTCTCAGTAATAAATCATTTTATTGTTCTGATAACGGATAATAATAGTATAGTAAATTTTTGAATTTAAAGAATTCATTTTCAGCTAAAATTATAAGCTTCAATTTGATATATATATATATCACATCAAAATTAACTATTTCATATAAATCAATTAAAATTCGCTTTATTCCTAATTTTAAATATATGTATAGGTAGTTATACTAAAATATTGAATTAAACAGCAAATATGAATTTGAACAGATTTCATTTGTTAAATTAAAATTAATTAAATTAAATAAAATGAAATGAATGATTTTGTTAAACTCACAAACTTCGGTTGATGGTAGTGAATAAGTTTCCGAATTGTTATGTTTCCGATGCGATGAGCCACATCCCATAACGTTGAAGATTTTCGTTAAAATTTGCTAAGCGAATAAATTAATTAGGGAATTTTAATAATGATAAGTTTAATTTCGCTTTCGAAGATAATTTTATTTTAACCAAATAATTTCCAACTATTCATTTAAATATTTTTTTATGCAAATTATTTTAATTTTAATCTTTCATTGATAACGCTAATTAGAAAAGAAACTGATAACAAACATTCAATGTTATAGTTTAGTACTTTGTAAAGTTTATTTTTGTTTTTCCTTTTTTTTCCTTAATTTAATTGGTGGTCAAATTCATTCGTTATCACTATCATAATCATAATCATAATCATCACATTAAAGATGATAATAGCAATAACAGCAATACTACCAATAATAATAGCAATAGTAATTAATAATAATAATAATAATAAAGAGTAATAATGGTGATAATGATAATGTTATATGCGTAGAGTGTGTGGAAGAGAAATAAAAGCTAACAATTTAAATGAGTATAAGTAGTAGTGTGTATATCAGCAATAATAAAAAAAGGGATATTATAAATGAATGAATGGATCGGATGAATGGATAAATAAATCGGATGGATGGATAGATGAATCGAATGGATGGATAGATGAATCGGATGGATGGATGGATGAATCGGATGGATAGATGGGTCAGATGGATAGATGGATCGGATAGATGAATAGATGGATCGGATAGATGAATATTTGTGTGGAACATTTTGATGCTAAGAAGTGAAGATGGAAAAAGAAGTTCTTGCTTTAAGCTTTTTTAACATTAACAAAAAATTTTCCTTTTCTTCTCTCTCTCTCTCTCTCTTCATTCTTCTTCATTTTTCCATCATCTCTCTTTTCATTCCTTTTAACATCTTCAATTTAAATTATTTCACTAAACAATTACGTGTGTCTTTTAAAAAAAAAGAGAGGAAAAGAAAAGAAGAAGGAATTGAAAATGAAATAGCACTACAGTTTGAAGGGTAAAAGAAAAGAAAGAAAGATAATTCTTTTGTAAACAACAAAATAGAATTGTTAATAATCATTTAAGCAAATAATGTCAGCTGTTAACATCAATTCTATTAATAATATATATATATGTTAAAGAATAGTTAGTGCATTGTGTGGTCTAAAATGTAAGAAATAACTGAATAATTGGAAATTAAATGCTTAATAATAATTAATTAATATATGAAATGTATGATTATTTTACTGATAAAAAAATAATGAAATATATTTATAGCATTTAATTATTTTCACAAATTAATTATTTATTAAATTAATTAATTGAAAATAATTATTTTGATAAAAATTATTGATATTATGTTTTATATTAATAATTTCTTTTAATATCGAATATATATATATATTGTTTTTTTTTTGTTATTTTCAAATTATTATATCCTTTTTTTAAAAAAAAATTAATTTATTTTAAATTATATATAAAAATTAAAATTTTAATTATCTTTTCTGATTGCAAAAATATTTCATTAAAAAATTTAGCAAAAACAAAAAAGCAGGCAATTTAATATTATTATTATGAAAATATTACGGTAGCGATAAGCTATCAAATTTAATCTCATCAATAAGAATTGAATGAAATCAATATTTTCTTGTTCATCTTAAATTTCAACAAGAAAATGAAATTCGTTATTTTCTATCCTAACAAATCAATCAAATGAATATAATTTTCATTTTATCAAAAGCGTAGATTTTTTTTTTAAAAAAATTAAAATGATGATTTTATCATCATGAAATTAATCATTTGATTTCTTAAGCATTAAACTTTAAAGCAATCCAATAAATAAGCTTTTCTTAAGAATGCTTGAAAAGATTGATAAAAAACGGTTAAATAGAAGCATTCAGGATAACGGAATAAAAATTAGAAATGGTTATTAACCGGAAATAACTTTTATCATTAAAATCATTCATAATTATTTCCAAGTTGCAAGCGTTTTTCCAATAGTTTAAGTTAATGAAATTTATTAAATGAAACTCTTCAGGAAATTATATTCAAAAAAATTCTACACTAATATCTGTCGGATATAAAAAGTTCGTAGAAAATCTTTTTTTTTTTTGATTATTAATTATTTATTAATTATCTATTAATTATTTCAATTGATTTTATTCGTTGCTTTTTAACTGTTTAGAATTTCATCAAACTTCAAACTTACAAATCAACTTATCATCTTGAAAATTGGATGAAGTTTGATAAATATGTTGTCAACATTTAGAATGTTAAGAAATATCACTCAAACACTTTCATCATTTTCAAGCAATATTTTTAAATTTTAATTTTATTTTTTTTTTTAGAGATAAGTTAGAGATGTTATCAGTTATCAGTGAAATGTCTTTTACATTTCCTACAAATCAAATCACTGGTAACATCTTTGACTTATCACTGAAAAATAATCATGATAAAATGGATGATTGAAGGATTGATTACATCACGAAAACATATTCAATGAAAATGGCAAATGTTAAGGAAAGAATCAAAATAATATTTTGAATTTTTGTTTTAAAAAGAAAAAGTTAAAATATTTTCAAATTTAAATTTAAATTTTTAAATTTAAAAACATTTAAATATTTTGTTGAATTTTGGAATATCAAAAATAATATATCACAAAGATAATATCACATATCGCACAATATCACACACATATCACACAATATCACACACATATCGCACAATGTCACACACATATCACACAATATCACACACATATCACAAATATTTTGCGTTCGAAATATTTTTTTTTGAAAAAAAAAGACTTTGAAATTTTTTATTATTCAAATTCTATTAAATTTCAAACTATCAAAGATCAATTTATCAATTAAATAAATGGAAATCTTAGTCGATGTTTGATAAAATTAAGCATGAAAAAATTTCCTGATTAATTATCTCTTAAAGCTTTTTGTTTTTACTTTATAATTTTAAATAATTTTATTTGTAAAATAGAAAAGAGAAAGAAATCGAATTAATTTTATTTGGTATTATTATTAAATTTGAAATATTAAAAAACTGAGGTTAATTAATAATTACGAATAACTTTAAAAATTGTAATGAATTAATAATTAAAAAAAGTTTAAAAACTCAAGTGAATTAATAATTAGAAAAAGTTCAAAAGCTGAAATGAATTAATAATTAAGAAAAACTTTAAAAACTGAAATAAAATAACAAAATGATTCCAATGAGCAAATTAACCTAAATCTTTTTGTTTTTTCCTTTAATCACATCGTAATTAATTAACTGCGATTTAAAAGGTAACGATAAATAATTATTAAATATGAATAAAAATTGGAAATTAAAAGGTAAAACTTTTTTCGGTAACTAAAATTTGAGAAAATCAATTTTTTATTTTTCAATTAAAACAAATGGGATGGATAGTTGAAAGAGAAGGAAAAAGCTGCTAATTACAAATCCTTTAAATATTCGACGAAAATTTCACAACTTTTTTTCTTCTATTAGCTAATCATTGCATATTTTTGACGATTAAAATAATCCCTTCAAATTGCTTTGAAACTTTTTGACAAAATCAATCTTTTCATTTTCGATGATTCGATTTTGAAAATTTAAAAGAGAAAATGATTGTACGAAAGTGAAATTCTTTTTTAAGAAGTAAAAGTGAAGAATAAATTTTAATTTCAAATTAATAATTAATGAATACATTTAAACAAATAATTTTAATTAACAATTAATAATTGTTATTACTATGAAATTGATGTTTAAATGATAGAAAGTATTTCATGCAAAAATTATTAAATCATATGTAGCATTTTCAATACACTAAAATTACCACAAATTTCTACCACTATTAATAATAAAGTCATCATTATTACTTTATTATCATAAAGACAATAATTATTATCATTGTCATTATTATTATTATTGAATATTAATTATTATTATTATTAACATCGTCATTGTTAATTATCATCATTGTCATTATTCGATAAAATATAGATGATGTCTGAGGAATAAATTCAACGATTGATAAATGAACATAGTGAATGAAAAAGAATTCTTCCTCTTAATCAATGACGATACTCGTTATGGTCAGAGAAGTGATGAAATCATGAAATTAAATTTATTCGCTGAAAATGCCAACAACATCTAATTCATCAATAGTGGCCTCTCCATTTTGCAGTACTTCTTAACTATTATCCTTCCTGTATCATTGATATATATATATCTCTTCCGCTTCAATATCCTAACACGTATCATAAAAAGCGATTGTTACGATCATTGAATTTGATAAATATTTTTCACGTCATTTTTGATTAGTCATTGTTTAGTGAAAAAAAAAGAAATGTATTGATGTATTTGACGCGTTGGCGTGTTTGACGTATATTTTAGACGTATTTGACGTATATTATTGACGTATTTGACGTATATTACGGAAGAGAAGCAATGAAAATAATGTAAGATATAGGAGAAATGAAAGAAAGTGTGAGATTAAGCGAATTAACTTTCATCCATCCTTCTGACTTGAATTATTTTACTAATTATCTTAAATTATCCTTTGCTAACTTACCTAAAAATAGTCTTTAACAAAATTAAAATTTAATCAAAAATAAAAATTATGTGATTAAAAGATAATTATTTATTTTTCACAGATTATTCAAATCATTTTTAATTTATAATAACATTATAACAAACTATCACAATAAATATGATAATTTAGCAACTAATTATTAATTATATTTTCATATTTTCATGTTATAATTTTACAGTATAAAAGATTCTCAAAAATAATTTCCTTTTTTAATTTAAACTATTCATATTAGTTTAATTAAAAAAAAATATATATATAGCTGTAAATTTTATTTAATAATTGTTTTTAACAAATTTTTTAGCATAATTTTTTTTCATTTAAATTTTAATTTCGTTTCTTTTTAATTATAATATTTTAGTATTTATAATTTTTTCTAAAAAAAACAGTTAATATAAAGTGAAACACAATTCTTTCACTAGTTGACGTTACGTGAAACGTAATTCTTTCACGTTTTCATTATTCGTTGTAAATAAATATTCAATTAAAAGATAAAAATTCGATTTTCTTTTTTGTTTATCTTCCAAATTAAATGCAAAATATCTCAAATAAGTTGCAATTAAAAGTATTTTAATTACTAATTATATTTTAGAATTATTAATTATATTTCAGAGAAGTAAAAAAGGAAATTTAATTATTAAAATTATATTTTAAAACGATTAATGCGCAAAGTAAACATTGATAAAATCTTCGTTAAAAATAGATTATAAAAGTATTTTTGAATAAGAAAAAGATAAAATATTAATTATTTATTTTTTTTAAATGAAAAATTGTGTGCAATTGTTTTATTAAAAAAATTCACTTCAATTAATTTAAATAATTAAGACAGCAATATAGGATATATTTATCAGTAGATAATTACCTAACATATTTCTTTTTATATCTATCATTGCATTAATAATTAATTATAATTGATAATTTATCATTAGTTGTTAACTATAAATAATTACTTGCAATTAATTAGCAAATTATTTTACTTTATATTTCTTAATTAGTAATTTATAATTAATGGAACAAATTTATTATTGTAACTCAAAATAATAACAGTAATTAATTAATTTTAAATTTCACGTAATTAAAAAAGAGAGAAATGAACCATAATATATGTATATATATAATTAATTAATTGGTTAGAATTATTTTTAAAAAATGACAAAAAAAGGAAGAAAGGAGAAAAAGAGGAAAAGGAGTGTGAGAAAGAATGGAAGAAAGAATGAAAAGAAAATTAGAATATGAGGTGAGGAAATAATAGTTAAAATTAGGATTAGAAGATGATGGTGATGGTGGTGGTGCAATTTTGTCAAGGACAATGATGCCAAAAACTCTACACCCTCAACTGTCACATTTTACAACTCAATTCCTACTACATTTTACCACCACCATCATCATTCCATCTGATTATTCCGTTCAGAAAGAATCGTTCAATTTTAATTCAATTCCTTAATATTTATTATATAGAAATTGTAAATTGAATTAAAAAAATTTTTTAATTATCATAATTTTAGCTATAATGATTATTATTATTGATTATTATTAATAATGATTATTTATTATTTTTGAATTTTTTTCTTTTAAATTACTTTAAATGTCAAATTTATAATTGAATATATATTTAGAAGGCAAAAAGAAATTATAGTATTTAAATGGAATATATGTAATATAATATAAATTGACATAATTAATTTCACTATTAAATTATTAAAATATTAATCAAAAACTTTGCCTCTAAATTTATATTTTAGATCATATCATTCTCATCCAATTCGATTATTTGAAATTGTTTAGTTTTTTAATTTTTATAAAAAATACTCCAATATTTTTTGCATATTTTATTATTTATTAATTGGAATAATTATAAATTGTCTCCTTTAATTAATTCAATTGTTTCGTAAAAAATATTTAACATTTTTATATTCAATAGTCTGTTATAATGATTAAATATTTCTTTTTTAATAACTTCTATGCTTACTTAAATGTTTGTTTCTTTTTCAGCTTAAAATATTACTCATAAATGGGCGAAGTAAGATTATTCTGATATGATATGATCATTATCATATCATTAATGAGATGATATCACGTGATAAACTGTCAACTCTATCAAATGCCGCAAATCGAGCATTTTATGATGGGAATTTTGAAAAAGCTTTAATACTTTATAATGAAGCAATTCAATTACATCCAACTAATTTCATTCTCTATTCCAATCGTTCTGCAATTTTTTTACGCCTCAAATATTTCCGTGAATCATTAGCTGATGCTAAACAAACGTTAGCATTAAATCCTAAATGGGCCAAGGTTAGTTTTAAAAAAATATGCAAGCAATATTTCATTAAGTAATTAAGCAATTAATTGTTTGAAGGGAAATTTTGTTTATTCAAATTTGTTATATTAATTTTTTTTAATTTTAATTTTTGAAAAATTTAGATAATATTTTGTTAAAATAATTATCATTAAAATGTTAAAATAATTATAATTATTGAAAAATTTATTTTTGCCATAATATAGCGTTCACCTGTGTTAACCTTTGAACCTGTCTTCTAATTTGCCTTGTTTAGGGTTATCTTCGAAAAGGTGATGCATTACGTGGTGTTGGAAAATTTGATGAAGCAATTCTTGCATATTGTCAAAGTTTAGCAATTGAAAATGAAATTGAAACAATTAATGCATTAAAAGATGGATTAAATTATAGCTCAATTAAAGGTATGCAAATTTATTTTTTTCACTTCAACTTTTTACAATTATTTAATTTTTGAGCAAAATATCGCAATTCGTGCAAACCGCCAAAATGTAGCAATTTCAACAATTCAAATATCGTTTTAATGAATAAATTTAATCTAACAAATTAATTATATCTGAAATTTAATTAAGAAATTACTAATAAAATAGTAAAAATATTATTGGTACTAAATTATAAGATACGGTCTTTTTTCATTTGTTTTAAATTTGATAAAATAATCTTATCATTTTTTTTTCTTTCCAGGTAATTTATCATTTTCATTGGACGAAATTGAAAATGATATGAATGATATAAAATTGAATGCATTTATAATTATTAGTATGATTGGTCAAGAATATTTAACCATTGGTCATATAACTGAAGCAATTACATTACTTCAATTAGCATTAAATATGAATGAAGCTAATGTAGCATCATTGGAGTTCAAATTATCAGTACTTGGTGCTATTTCATTTGCATATTATCAACAAAAAAATTATCACCAAGTAATCAAATATTTGGATATGCAACTTGAAATCAGTAAGCAATTTGGTAAGCTTATTTCTTCATTTAGTAATGCACTAAAATTAATTACTTAACGAGTTAAAAAATTTTTTTTGTGATAATTTTTAATTAGAAAAAAAAAATGATAATACCGCATAATGATTTATAGCTAATGATTGTAGTTGATTAAATTAAGGATAATTGATAAAGCTTACAATTATCACAACTAAACCTCAACTAAATCTTTACTGCTAATGATATTTGATAATGATAATGATATGTAATGATATTTTTAATAGTATTAATTTCTAATTGATAATATTTCTAATTTTCAAAATTTCAACAGTAATAGTTTGAAAAATGAAATTAGCACATTGTTCATAAAAATTAGTAATTTATCATTTGCATGAATCATTCTTATTTTTTTAAATTTTATAAAATAAGAAAAGAGTGATAATAATTTAATTTGGATTTAAATAACAACAATAATATTTAGTATCAATTATAATTTAAATTTGAAAGAATAATAATTTGGTTTAAATTCGATGGTAATATTACCTTAGATTATTTCAGGTGAATTAAACAAACAGTTAACAATTTATCGCACTATCGTACGAATCGCATTACTAAACGATGAAACTATGCTTGCAATTAATTATCTTCAAAAACAAATTCAATTAAATCATTCTGTTTGTAAATGCAATAAAATTATTTTAGTTTAAGTGTAGAAAATGTGACAATTAAAAAATTATAATAATATTTGCATAATTATTTCAAAAAAAGAAATAAACTTTTTAATTTAAAAATTTGAATTTTAATTACATTAATTATTTAAAAAGAAGATTAATTTCAGAATGATATGGAAACAAATGATTTACGACTTAATCTTGCTGATTTATACATTCAACTTGGTAACTATCAACATGCATTACAAATTCTTGCAGCAATCACACCTTTGACATTTCAAAGTATTCTCAAAATTGTTAAAATTGCATTAGCTAAGGTATGTAAAGCTATCAGATATGATATTAGACATAATTTAAAAAGGAATAATGATTTCTTCAGAAATTAATTTTCTTTTAAAAGAATTCCTTTTCTTGCGAAATTTCTAGAATGATAGCGAACTGGCACTAACCTATTGTAATAGGTTAGAAGTGATAAGCAATACTATGGATGAGAAAGTTTTGGCAACAATGTTGAAATGCAAATGTTTTCTACTACAAAAAAAAGCAATTGTAGCGTTGAAAATTTTACAAAATACAATGGTAGATTTCAAGAATGATAAAATAACAACGGAAATTGTAAGTTTTTGCTAAAATTTACAAATGTAAATTTAAAATATGATACTACTAAATAGGATTAACGAATTAATTATAATTAATTAATTAATTAATTAATTAACTATAATTAATTCATTAATAATAATTAATTAACCATTATAATAGTAAAAAATAATAATAACAATAACAATAATAATAATAAATAGTAATAATTAATTATAATAAATAGCAATAATAAATAATAATAAATGATAATAATAAATAGTAATAATAATATGATAATAATAGTAATTAGTAATAATAGTAAATGAGAAGGAATGATATGCTGCTATACATTTAAGATTGGACAATATTTTGGTATTTTGAGTGAATGTCACTTGGCTCTAGGACAATATTGTATGGCAAGAAAATGGGCCAAAAAAGAGCTAAAAATCGCAACAAATAGCGAATCATTAAAACTTGAAGCTGATGCATTAAAGTAATTGAAATTATAAAGCTTCATCTTTTGTTTCTGTCTAATTAAAGAATTTCGAAATGAATTTGAATAAAATTATCTTTCATTAATTTTTTATTAGAAAAAAAAACTTTTCACTCATTATAATTGAGCAATTAAAAATTTGTTGCAATTAGTTGAAATTAAATTTTTTGAAATAATAAAATTTCCTTCTTCCTTTGTTTTTGTTACAATTAGGAATTTATCAAATATTTATCAAGCAATTGATGATTATTCAAACGCTGTAATTCTATGGGATAAATACTGTCGCATTATTATTGATCAAGGAATTGGTTTGTTTATTTTATATTTTTGTTAATTAGCTTTATTATTCTGTCACCTATATGCTTGAAATTTGGAACAGAAGATTATCACAAAATAAATTGAATTTAATTAATTAATTAGAATTAATCTTATAGTAATATAAGTAATTACAAACTTCTATGATTGTAAGATTATGTTATATTTATTTTCATTTCAGTAACATCAATTACATGAAATTATTTTTGCAAATAAATTAATTAATAAATGAAGTATTAATTACTTTATTAAAAATTTCGCAATTTTTAATTATTCAATTAAAATAACAAACAAAGTAATTAATGAAACTAAGGGAGAAAATGAAAACAAAATTCTCATCCAATCTTACAGATATTCGTCTAAATGGATTGCGTCGATTAGCCGAATTATATCAGAAATTAAATCAATTTAATGAAGCTGAAATGGCGCTATTGGAAAATTTAAAACTTGCCCAGAAAATTGGCGCATATGCGTTAATTATCGATTCACACACTAATTTGTATCAATTTCATCGAGCAATGAATAGGAAGGTGATAATTTCGAATATATTCGCACGTCTTTTATGAAATTTCAAAAAATTATCTTATCAATATTTATCATAATGATACTCTTTAAAGAATTAGATATTGATAACGGAGTTATTTCAATTATTTAGCTGAAGCTATATTTATATGAATGATTTAATTTAATGAATTTTCAAATTGAACAAATCCAAAACTGTTAATTTTTTACCTAAGTAATTCAAATTTATATTTATGCAAAATTTTCAAAATTTTTATAAATGATTTTTGAAATTTAAAAATAAAAGCATTAAATTGTATATTATAATATAAGGAAAATAATTTTGTAAATAAAATACATCATGATTATTATGATGAAACAAATATCGTGATTATTATGATGAAACAAAGATCATGATTATTATGATGAAATAAAGATTATGATTATTATGATAAAGCAAAGATCATAATTATTATGATGAAACAAATATCGTGATTATTATGATGAAACAAAGATCATGATTTTATGATGAAATAAAGATTATGATTATTATGATAAAGCAAAGATCATAATTATTATGATGAAACAAATATCGTGATTATTATGATGAAACAAAGATCATGATTATTATGATGAAATAAAGATTATGATTATTATGATAAAGCAAAGATCATGATTATCATGCTGAAACAAGGATCATGATTATTATGATGAAACAAAGGTCATAATTATTATGGTAAAACAAAGATCATGATTATTATGATGAAAGAAAAAAAAGCAATGAAAGCGATGTAATTTAAAATAATGAATTTGAATTAAATAATAAATATAACGAAATCTTAGTTAAGGATGAAGCGCAAAAGTATTGGAATGAAGCGCAACAAATATATTTGGAGCATAAGGTGGAAGAGCGAGAAGCTTCAATTATTGAAATAAGTGGCGATAATTATTTTGATTGCGCTTCCTATGAGGATGCTATTGATGCATACAATCGTTGTTTAATGATTGTACAAGAGGATGATAATCTTCAGAAAGAAGCTAAAGTTATATTTTTAAATTAATAAATTGCTCTTCTCTTCATTCTTTTGTTTTTTGATCTCTTGTTAATTTCAAAATTAAAGTTTTTGGCAAATTTCACTTTTGTCTTTGTTTTTGTGATTTAAAAATAAATTTAAAAATTTTTTGACATTTAAAAATTAAAATTATGAAAATGAATTTTTAAAAAAAAATTAATAATTTAATTAATAGCTAAATTTAATTAAATATTTAATTTATAAAATTAGCTAATTTATAAAAATAATTTATAAAATTAGCAATTTCATTTTTTTTTAGTTTAAAAATTAATTTTAAATTGCGTTTAATTGAATATGATTTTTTAAGAAAAATTAATCATAAACAGAAGTTTGGTTAATTAATTAATGTTATTAAATAGTTGTGTATGAAATTGGGTACAACTCATTGGCTATTATATCATCTGGATGAAGCATTAGCATATTATCAACAATCATTAAGTGTTTATCAACAATTATCTGATCTGGAAAATATGTTGGAATTATACAAAGCGATAGCAAATATTCATTTTAAAAAGGGAATGATGGATGCATGCCATTCATGTTTAAGGTATTTTTATCATATTTTAATTAATTCAAAAATGATAAGATCAACAAAATTAATTGATTTTAATCTTATCATTTTAAATTATTTATATGAATTAATATTTATTACAAAATGCAATTAAATTAAGATATAATATAAATTTAAGCAAGTAAAAATAAATTAGTAATTATCGAAAATTATGTTGCAAAAACAAAAATTAGCAAAAATTACAAAGTACTAAATTATCGAATATTTTATTAAGGATTTAATGAATTAAATTTTTAGATAAAAGTATTTTAATTTAAATTAATTCCTTTATGAGTAATTAAAATATTCCTTACTATCAATATCAATAATATAATTTTAAAAGAAGATAAGAAAAAAGTTTCATCAAATTTTTGCAGAAATTAAAAAAGCTATTGAAATATTGAAATATTTAAATATTAAAAAGATAAGAAAGAAAATAAAGAAACAAAGAATTTCTTCGACAATTAAATGAAATAACTGAAAATGATATCATTGAAAGGGAAAAATTTTAATTTGTTCCAATTTTATAGAATTAAATTTTTTATCAAAATATTATTAATTAGTAAATTTTGCTAAATGTTATTCATTCGTTGATAATTAATTGCAATATATAATAAAATATTATTTAAAAGAATGGATATTTTCAGGTGCTATTTAACACTTGCCAGTATATTATCAAAATGTTATTCATTGTTTGATAATTATTTATAATATAAATTAAAATAATATTTAAAAGAATGGATGATATTTTCAGGTGTTATTTAACACTTGCCGGTATATTATCAAAAGAGACGGCTCGTTTAAATGCATTTATATCAATTGGACGTACATTATTAATTCGTCAACGATATAAGGAAGCAAAGAAAATTTTTATTAAAGTATTAAATTTAACAAATGAAAAAGAGAATCATCGACGTGAACGTGGCCTAATTTATGGTTATATAGCTGAGTGTTATCTTGGAATGAATGATAAATCGAAGGTTTTATTATTTTACATTTTTTATCATATCATAATAGAATAAAAGAAAATAGGAATTAGAAATTGAAAACCTTCTAAAATTGGAAATTAAAAATTTTATAAAATTAGAAATTAAAAATCTCGTAAAATTGGAAATTAAAAATTTTATAAAAGCTAAAACAAACATTAAATTCTATAATGAAAAAGAATAAATGTAAATCTTAAATTTGATATAATATTGTCTTTTGTTTTTCTTTATTATTGTTAAACAATTATTCTTACAAATTAATTAAGCAATTATTGTTTCAAATAATTAGTTCATTTAAATATGGATTGTTTAAAATGTTAAAATTTTTGAAATTTTACCAATTTGAATGGAAAATATTTGTTGTGATGTAATTTCAGGCATTGCTTAATTTTTGCAAGCAAATTCCATTTTTTGATGATATTGATGATATCGAAGGGAAATGTGAAACATTAAGACATTTGATTGAAGAGAAACGATTAATTAAAGATGTTAATTGGACTATAAAACTTTGCAATAATCGAATTGAGCTATCACAAATGGGATCAATTGATTTACAGGTTACATCAATGATATCAATGATATCATTTTAAAAATCAAAATTAAATTTTAATTCAACTACAAATCAATAATATTAGTTATCACATGGAATTAAGTAGAAAATTGAAATTAACCTGAAATTGTTAGAAAAATTTATTCTGATATTTTAAATTTGATATGAAATTTCTTAACTGTAAAATTTACAATTTACGCTGCTAAAGAATTGTTGTTGCCACCTTTTTGAATTTTATCTTTCAGGTTGAAGTTTTGAAAGAATCAGCAGAAGTAGCTGAAAGTTTATCGAATTTATGGGAAGCATGCAAATTTCTAGAGAAAGCAGTAATACTATGTATTGCTAATAGATGTGGAAATATTTTAAATTTATTATTAAATTTAAAAAGTAAATATTTGAGATGTAATATAAGAAAACGAGCTATAATGCTATTTCGAGAATACTTAGATGCTATAGGTGGAATTCATTCAAATGAGCAACTTACAATATTATTAGAACTTAGCAAGTTGGAATTGGAAGAAGGTTTGATAAGTAATGCTATCACACATATTATGGATGTAAAAGAAAACTGTCATGATAAGGTTAAATTTGATAATCTTGTTTCTTATCTTTTTCTTGCTAATTAAATATTATTTAAGAAATTTTTTTGTTTCAATTAATTACTGATATTTTTTATTACTAAAATTTGAAACAAAAATTAGCATAAATGATTTTCATATATTTTAAAAAATACTATTTTAGGAAGAAATGATTCGTTTTCTTTCAAAATTACAATTTCATTTTTATTTTAAATTATTGACAGTTTTTTAAGTGATGAAAATGAGATTAATCTGATCCAATTGATTGCAAATTATTTCTGATAGTTTAATATTATTATTAGTTTATATAATTCGAATTTCAGTATATGATATATTATATATGATATGTTAGTTAAGCAATATAAACGAATTCGATTTCCTATTTAATTTCCGATTTTTTTTGCATTATTATAAAATGTAATAGTTGAATACTGTATTTAAAAAACATAATTTAAATTAATTTTGCAGAATTTGAAAGCGATATGCGAATATATTCTTGCATGCGCCTATTATGATAAGAGAAATTACACGGATTCTTTATATCATATGCAAAATTTTGAAAATTTACAAGGAAATTTGTCGGCAAATCAAAAAGAAATGCTTAAATTAGAGCTTCTATTAATTGAATGGAATTGCAATGCATCCGATCATGTAATTGAAGTGATACAAGATATTGCTATGAGAAGTAAGTTGATCAAATCAATCAAATGATCTTCAAAATCCTAAATCAATCTTTTTAAAATTCTAAATTCATCTTTCTAAAATTCTAAATCTCTCCCCTTCAAAATTCTAAATCCATCTTTTTCAGACTCTAAATCTCTCTTCTTTAAAATTCTAATTCCATCTTTTTCAGATTCTAAATCTCTCTTCTTTAAAATTCTAATTCCATCTTTTTCAGATTCTAAATCTCTCTTCTTTAAAATTCTAAATCCATCTTTTCAAAATCCTAAACCTATTTTAAAATTTATTTAATGATATTTTTCACAACTAAATCTATTTGATGTTGTTTTTCAAAATTATTGAATAACGGATAATGGAAAAAATGCTTTATAGCATATCATTAAAAAATTAATTTTATCTAAGAAAAGAAAAGGTGAAAGATATATTGCTAATTTTTTTCCAGCTGATTCATTGATAATTCATCGAATTTTGGATGAATCATGTTTATATGATTTATTAAATAATGAAAAATTATCAAAAATATCAGCAATACATTGGATGATGACAAGGGGTGATTTTATCACTGCGAAACATTTCTTCGTTTTGCATAAAAATACTTATAAAAATAATGTTGAATATACCGCTGATATGGCATTATTTTATTGGAATGAACAAAAATTTGAGGTAAAATATTTGAGAGAAAAAATTTGATTATTATTTCAGTTTAATTCTAATTTATAAATATAATCAAAAATACTTATTAATAATCTTTGTCGAGAAAGTTTCCAATAAATTTCATAAAGTGCCTAACATGCATATTGATCACAGAGGCAAATTTTATTCACATTCCTTAAAAATATTATAACAAATGCGGACAATAGTAGAATTTATAATAGTACGATAAGGGTGAACAGTAACATGAATTTTACAGTATGACAATTGTGAGCAGTATCAGATATGCTACAGCGTAGTACGTGTAGATAACAGTAGGATATGTGACAGTATGACAATTATAGACATTAGCAGATAGCAAAGAAATAGTGTGAAAATATAATCAACCATAATTTATTCTCATTTAATTAATTTTTCTGATGAAAAAAGTTCGTTGTTAGGTAATTATGAGTGCCTATAACTGTTATACTGTCACATATCCTGTTATTATCCACACGTGCTATATTGTAGCATATCTGATGCTATTTAAATTAGCCATACTGTAACATTCCTACAGTTAGTGCACTACAGTTAGTCCATCTTATTCCACAAGAAATCAGCAGATATATTTATATATATTTGCATCAAAATTTTTATATGTTAAAGGATTCCGGAAAGTATGTCTATTGCAGGAGTGTGCTAAATTTGTGGAAGATTATTTAAATGATTATTTCACGAAAGATACAGTAGAAGAAAGCGAAGAATTATCATTGATACGCATTTATAATCGGCAGAGGATAATTTTGGATTTTCTTCATATCATTTTAATTTTATGCAAATATATGCTACATGCGGATATTATAGAAACTGTTACGGTTGCTGAAATTAAATTTTGGCGAGATTATCAAAATAGGAAGCCATTCATCAAATACAATATTCCGACTATACAAACTACACGAGAATGTATTGAAAATTTGAATGAAAGCTTACTGTATTGCTTACATTTGGATTATTATAATCTGATATGGTATTTTAAAGTTGGTTAGTTATTAAATAATTTATTTTTTCCTTTATTTTTTTGGTATTAAAGAAATGAAGAAATTTTATTTTAAAAGCAAAAATTATTTGTTAATCAAATAACTTTTTGTTAATCACTTTAAGATCAGTTATTTTGCTATACTATGCAATTAGAATATTACGTAAAATGTAATCAGTGATCTATTTGATGTGCGATATTATAATTATCACAAATATCTAAACAGTATTTATATAATCAAATTTTTAACAATTAATAATAAATAATTGTTAATTCGACCATATATGAATCAGTTAATCATTATCAAGTTTCATTATTATCAATAATTAACGACTAATTGAGCAGTGAATTAGTATACTATCATATTAATAATAAAAAAGAATATTACATAGTTATATGAACAAAATTTGAGATTTAAATTCATAACTTAATTTTTTAATGGAATTCTTTTTTGGATTTAAAATTAAAATAATGAGGGAAAAAAATTCAGGTAAAATTGGCAAATTGTATTATTCCCTTGACAATATTGCTGCAAGTAAAATGCCAATATTTTTTGCGCAATTTCTAAATCAAATGTTGCATACTGTTGGTACCATTTCGTTGTTGACTAATGACGAATTCGAAAAGTTAGTATCTGAATCGGAATTTCTGATAAATGTAAAGCATACTGTTGACATCAAGAAGACACATTTGATTGCACTTAATGAACCGAAATATACGAAAAATCATGAGGAGCCTGAAATTGGGATATTTTATGCGGGAAACGATTCTGCAAATATTTCATGGGAATATATCCGTCCAAATGATAGAACTGATTTTATTCACAAAATACAGGTTCTTTCTTTCTTTCTCTCACCTTCTCATTCAGATTCTGAAATTACAAAATCAAATTTATATTTGATAAAAAAAATAATCAATTAATCATTCAATAGATTAAATTATCTTAACAAATCAATTTATCACAATTACTTATCATTAGAACATTTTTAAATAGGAAATGATTAAAAGATAACATTTTGTTGAATATATTCTCTTCCGCAAATAAATTCATTTTTAACGTTTGATAAATTAATTTCTTACAAATTCATCCTGAATAAAAACATTCAAACATTTCACTTAACCTAAAAATGACGTTTACTTTTCGAGAATTATCACTTGAATTTTACATCATTTAGGTATCATCATTAGTAATTATCGATTTTACAAGAATGCCTATTGATATTGATAATGTTATCGATTCCTTCTCCAGTAATGATATCATTATTTTATTAAATAATGAAACAGATGATACAATTATCAATTTTCGAATTGCTAATGCTCGTTGTTTATTGGATATCAAACAACAATCCATTGAATCACTAATACCATTTATTGAAAAGGTATTTTGTAAAAGGGAAAATCATTAAATAGAAAATTTTTTTGCTTTTTAAAAAATACTGATTTGATTAATTCTATTTGATTAATTTGAGTATTTGTATTTGATTAATTCTATTAAACATTTCTGATTTGATCAAATCTATCAAATATTTCTGATTTGATTAATTCTATCAAACATTTCCAATTTGATTCAGATGCCGTCTTCTTTCTCATTTCATTTTCTGAAAAACTGGAAAACATTGAAATTATTTTTAAAAAAGACACCTAAAAAACTGGCACCTTTCTCTTGCAAAATTCAAAGTGTTTTTGTTAATGGAAAGATACTCCTTCAAATTGGATGTAATATTAGAAGAGAAATTTTGATTTTGTTAAAATTCAAAACTAATTCAGATTTAATTTAGCTTATTAATGGATATTCGGTGGAAGAATGCTCAGAATTATTACAATCTGTTAGCGTACGATTGTTTGGTAATCGCTCTTCCAAAATTCGTTGCAGTCGAGCGGAAAATACAAGGAAGTTGATTGTTGATATGAATGATGAACTGCTTGAAAATTTGGCAATTAATGAGAATGATCAAAAAGAAATTGATCAATTCAAAGGTCATTATCGACTTTTTGAAATCCTTTATAATTTTCCACTTTAAAATTGGAAAACAAAGATTGATCATCTAGCATTTCTATTCTTTTCTGTGAAGTTATTTTAGCTAAATCTATTTTTAATTTAATTTTTACATCAAATTACTATTTCAATTTGAAATAAAAATTGATCCTAAAATTGATGATTAATGAAAATTCGTTTTTTTTCATATTCAAATTTTTAACATTTAAATAACATTTTATTATTTATTTGAAGAATTACCATTAAAAGTACAGCTTCATTTGTTGGATATGATGAAGCAACAAGTGAAAACAAATGAAATTCAATCATTTGTGGAGAAATTAGAGGATATCTATGATCAATGTAAAGATGTAACATTATCGAATTACTGTGAAGCCGATGACAATCTGCAACAATTATTTGTTCAAAGAACGCATGATGAACAAATTTTCACTTTAGAATTTATCAAACATCTTTTTAGAGGTTTTTTCAAAACTTCTCATAACTTACGACTATTATATTGAATGCCAAATTTTAAATTCGTCATTGAAATAAAATCTTATAAAATAGGAAATTCGATAATGCTTTCGTAGTATGACTTAATAAGAATAATTGTATGCAATATGCAATCTTCATTAACATATTGAATAACTGTTACTACATTTTTATGAAGTGAAAATTTCTGTACGAATAAAGTAATGAGTATTTACAGATCATCTTTATGGCACATATAACAATGTGCAAAACTCAAAATTGGATAATCTCGAGGAGTTAGTGAAATCATTAGCAAATAATGTTCGTGTGACGAGGAAAAAACAACGAAGAAAATTTAGGACACGTGGATATCATTCTGAAGGCGAAAGTATGTTTTAAATTGGATATTACAGACAAAAATTTTATTTGTACCTTAAAAAATTCGACGAAAATAACTTTTTTAGGCTCTCGTCGCAGTTCTATATCGGAAAATACTGATTCAGAAGCAGTTGTTATTGATGTTAAATTTGAAGAATCTGAATAGTTGATATATTTTCTGCATATAAATGAATAAACGTAAGGAAATATTTTGGTTACAAATTATTTTTGACATCATCATCCAACAATATTAAATATTTATTCTAAAATAATCAATGAAAATAGCAAAATATATTACCCAATAGGATTGGAATCAAAGCATATATCTTATGTAAGTGAAATGAAGGTTAAAAGTGCTCATCAAAATGTATCAAATTCACGGAATAGAAGTGTAATAGAGTGTTCAAAATAACAGAGTAATGAGAGATCTTACAATTTACATGGCAGTTATTCCACAAAAAAAAGTTCAGGTATGGGTAAGTATAGTGCACATTAAAAAAGAATATTTCTATAAAAAGTTACAAGATCTTTACAAATCTTTTATATAATAAGCGAATAAAATAAAGGCATTTTCCTCTGGCTTTTCAACCATAGAGGGGAATTTTCTAGGTTTACGGCAACTTGATTCATAATTAAAAGCTCTTAATGAATATGGATAAAACAAATTCTTATTCATCACTTATGACATAATTAGGATGGACAACAACAACAGGATCTTCATCTGTTTCTGCGTTAAGCTGAATCAGAATATTGTCTTCCGTGATAAGGCGCCTGATAACACGCTCACAAATAGTTTTCTGAAGATTGTACTCTTCTTCCGAATCAATGCTTTCTTCCATCATATCCAAATACCTAAGGATCAATATTAAAATATATAAGGATCAGCATAAAGAATAGTAAATTACAAAAACATCAACTAAGGTTCCAAATTAAATATTTTGCTTTAAGGAAAAATTAATTTGCAAAAGAGTAACCATTGAACAAGTTGTGATTGCCGAACACCTTCCCAATTCTCAGTGTTTTCTTCTGTTTCTTCATCATGTCTGATATGCAGTACTAGCATATCGGCTATCCGCTTATAAAGTTCGAATCTGCAAAGTTTAGTTTCATTGTAGTAAAAAGTAATGTTACATGAAAATAAATAAGAACATAAATATAAATATAAATACAATGTATATAAACCGCTGGTTTGTCATAAATCAAGGAAACTTTCTTGATTTTCAATTTCCCAGAATCAACTTTTCTCGTCCCGTCATCTTCAGTTCTAACTGCACTTCCTTCCGCTTCTCCATTTCGTTCACGAAGAGCACTTTCTCCTTGATCACTTAGTTCCGCTTCGTCTATCATCTAAATAATTATTATTCAAAAAAAATTTTGAATACTTCAATTTAATACCCATTCGTTACAGTAAAAAAACTTGATAACAAGAGAAATAAATATGCATACTTCAGCTTCCAAAAGTGCATCATCTTCTTGCAAAACAATATCAGGTTGTTCGATGCGTACTATCGATTTGCTCAGTAGCTTTGAAGCTTCATGAACATGTTCTGCTTTGACCTAATAAGTTCAGTCCGTTACAGTAAAATTAATACTAAACAACTCTGTGAAAAGCAAATTCATAGTCTTGAATATACAAAGGAATGGGCGTGCTTTCGTGATGAAACTTGATTAATAAATAAAATATCCGAATAAAAACTTTAAGAGCCAAGAAATAATAACATAAAATTCACTTCGCCCTCACAATGAAGTCGAGCAAGTGCTTCGGAAAGTCGTATTAACGATTCTAATTGTCGCACAGTTATTCGCCAAGATGATGTAGCCGCATTATTACTGTCACTCATACGTAAACGTTTGTATTCAGAAACCAAAAGCAACGCAGCTGCATCGCCAATCTAGAAATTTGATGTACATTTTTTACAGATGCACTTATGATTGGTCTTTAAGGAATTTGAAGAATTTTTGAATTCCACATCCAGAATTTGGAATTTGTATTCATTTCAATTACTATATTCTTTTTTCTTGAAATATTCATACCCTCGGCTTAAAACATCGAGCAAAAGTAATATAACGATGGATATCGTCTAGATTGTATGCAGTTTTTAGTTTTTCTTGGGTTGCTAGCTGACGATGAGTGTCCAGTATGCGGCGAGCTATGGCGTAATCCACGATCTGACAAATAACACAGTAAACTACATATACCAATTAATAAATCAGGAAGTTACGAAATACGAAAAAACCAATCATTTTTTTTAAATAAATGCACTGATTTGATCAATAAAATGTGCTTTGAAATAAGCGACTGAAATTGCTGCACTATCAAAAACCAAGAATAAACTGAAAAATATTCATTTTGTTATTTTAAAACTATTAGAAAATTCAGACCAACTATAAGCATATCATGTTACCTCATTGCATTCATCAACTAGAACAAAGAAAAGATCGAATCTGGACATGATAGGTGCAGACAGTTGTATGTTGTTCTTTAATGGCCGTGACCGATCGTAACGGCCACCAACCGGATTCGCTGATGCTAGAATTGAAGCACGAGCATTCAACGTTGCTTTTACACCGGCTAAATAAAATCATTTTACGTTGTATCTTGACAGGAATATATGTAACAGAATAGGAAATGGCTACGGTAAATAACTGCGAGGAGACAAGAATTGAAAATTTCACCCTTCGTTATCGATATGGTTTGTTGTTCCATGGCCTCGTGGATTGCAACTTGATCTTTTAAATCCATCTTGTCAAATTCATCAATGCAACAAACACCCTAAAACAGTTATTTCCTACAAACTACTGAAATTTTTTAAATTCTATTAAAAGTTATTAAATAAAATTTAGCTCTATAATTTTGAATCTTTTTCTTTTCGTCTAAAACAACAACTTATTCAAATTAAAAGATATTTTAAAACAAACATTGTCCGCGAGCATCAAAGCTCCGGCTTCAATAACAAATTCAAATGACTCTTCGTCTTTTACAACTGCTGCTGTTAAACCAGCTGCTGACGATGCTTTGCCGGAAGTATAAATTGCTCTCGGTGAAAAATGCTCCACTGTCCTGAAACAACGATAACTAGTAATAGATCACAAAAAGTATTTAACAATAAATGTTTAATTTAAATAATGGCAACTAACTTCAAAATTTGACTTTTCGCTGTGCTTGGATCACCAATCAAGCAAACATTTATATTGCCACGCAAAGTAGTCCCTTCTCCTTCACTTCGTTTCTGAACACCACCAAAAAGCATCAAAAGTACGCCAAGCTTCACCTGTAAATAAACCTTATGTTCTAAACATTTTTAGCTTTCTTCAAACCCGACTCATGGAAGTTTTATTCCAAACAAATTTACGGCTAACTTCTCTGCAAATAATATTTTGAGGAAGTGGAAAATCAAACGAGTGCTAAATGAGTTAGTAAAACAAT
Organism: Cercopithifilaria johnstoni; assembly: GCA_916381525.1. NCBI lineage: Eukaryota > Metazoa > Nematoda > Chromadorea > Rhabditida > Onchocercidae > Cercopithifilaria > Cercopithifilaria johnstoni. The sequence goes on along the minus strand of CAKAEH010001598.1, from coordinate 18,148 downwards.
AAGCGATAAATAACCTCGTCATTCCCATAAATGTCTGGAAATAAGCTGTGAATAAGATTTTGGGCGATTGATTTATCTTCACTCATTTTACGCATCACCTTCTTTTCATTTTCAGATAATTGCGACCACAACTCATTATGGTCCAAATCTTCATGTGCAAGAACTCGACTACCAAACTGGAAGAAAAATAGTACATAAATTTATTTCTTATGTCATCCACTTTTCCCTATGTATGAATAAATTTTAATCATCAAAATTCTCAACTCACTTATTACTGCCGAAAGAAAAGATTCACGACGAGTCAGTCTCAAGTTTTCACTTAAGTTCAATTACCCTTTTTTTTTTAGTGGTCAGCACTCACTTTCATTCGAGAAACATTTCACTTGTAGATCATTAAATGAGAAATATAAAGCATATGATTAACCGAAGGAATTGAGGCCGTAACGTTACATGCTAGAAATGCCAATTTATAGTTCATATCTCGCACGCCCAAAGCCTTCAGGCCAGTAATACCCCCTTCCTCTTTTCTTATACCACGACGTCGATTACGGCTGGAAGCTTCTGCTCGAAGACCTTAAAATGAAATTATTTAAAGATTTTTCGTATAATCTAAGTTTAAAATTTTAACACTGTAAATTTGATACCTGGCGCACTCAGCTGAGCTACATCTGGAATAACAATCAGTGCACCGACGAAATCACATCGATCGCCGGGTTGTATGGTTTCAACGAGTTCACCGCGTAAGATTACATCCAAACTTAATGGGATACAACCTCGTGGCAGTTCCGTCTGGGTTTCTTGCATACGTATTTTCTAAAAAAAGCACCTACTATTCAAAGCCACTGATTATCACGAAATGCTAAAGATTTCAGATATTTAGAAATACCTGAAAATCGATAAATGATGATTCGTAGATATCCAACTGGAAACGGCCACGATTACTGCATTGCTGATTTGCGCATTGTGCTGGCTGCAAATCTGCCTAGTTAGATAAGACCATTATAAAAATTAATAAAGTTAACAATTCGATGAACCAACAGCAAACCATAAATTTTGATTAAAAATAATACCGGTGTGTAGCGAAATTGTTGCTCAACATTTTTAACTTTCGTTCCACAGTCATCGCAAATAAAAACGCCTTTATGAAGTTCAGGATGTACTGGATGCGTCCGCACCACTTGTCCCGAAATACACGTTAAAGCACCAATTTTACTAGCTGTCAATTCACGAACTCTAGATTAAAGACAAATATTAGATAACTTGAATGCAAATTTTTGAATAATTAATGAACAGGATGATATTTTTCTATAAACTTCTCCTCTAGAAAGAAAAAAGAACAGCTGTACAGGCTTGATCAAAAAAGAACAAGACAGACGACACCTGAGTTTGTTCCTAATTTGTCCGATACTGACATAAAATTCTTTCCTTTGCATTCGTTGCCTTATATTATCATCGTTACAACCATCCATAACAGTCAGATGCAAAGCTCTACATAGATAGGGATATAGTCTGCAAAACACTTCTTGTTAGAAAAACTTTAAAGTTTCAAGTTATTTCAAACTAATTTCACGATTGTTCAAAGATGCAAAAAGAAATTAAAATTATAAATTTTACCTGTAAAACTGCAATTCAAGTGCTGATGCAAGCATATTGCTGAAAGAGAAAAGATCGTCGAATTGGACAAATAGCGTGTTGCGTTCTGGATGGTACAGATGTGGAATTTCCTCCTTATAGATGAGGGTTCCATTCGCATTTTCGAATCTAACAATGAACTTTCATTCGACGTTCCGCAAAACATATGTGAGATGAAATTTGGATTTAATTAAACAATCTTTATCAGATGCGATTAACGTTTTTAAAATACTTCAAACCGAAAAATTCTACTTATCTGAAGAACTGATTTTATAGAATGGATGTAACTAATTAGTATGAAAAAAATATTTTTTACTCATTGATGAAGCGATAGAATTCATTTTGTACATGTCCTCCTTCCGAATCAGTAATTTTCGGAACTATAACACTACTATCCATTAATCTGCTTGCTGTAGAAAACAGGACAATATACTTTCTGAAAGAAAAAATACTACTTATTATATCGTTCTAAAAGTCAAATTACATTCAAACAGTGTGGTAACTATAACAATATCTAACGTTTCAAAGCATAATTAAATTAAAAAGTATATTAGAATATTTAAATTTGTAATACTTCGAAATAAAGAAATGAAGTTTAAGAAGTATTTTAGATGCCAGCAATAGAATGAAAATAAAGTATAGAAAATATTTTTGAAAACAGTTAAGGTTTACAAAATACCTCCTAATTAGGTAATTGATTTTTCCTAACTGAATAATTTCAATTCATATTACATAATGATAACAGTCAATTGAATTAATTTATCTCAGTAATATTTTAACCGATTTCTCATTTATTTCTGCGGTCTCTTCATACCTTACAATCTTTTATTACCTTAATCATTATTCTGATTTTAACAGTTTATTAACAGTCAGTAATATTCGCAATCCGTAACCACATCTATCAGTTAATCTTTAGATTCCACTACATTATTCACCTGTTTTCATTCCATCCATTCCTACAGGAGTTTCCTTTTGGAATGATAAAAGGATCTCTATTCTTTATTCAAGAAAATGATGAAGTGCTATAAAAGTCATGACTGCAATCTTCTCAAGCTAACTTCCAGTTAGTTTTATTCACAAGTAGAAAAGATTTTTGTTAATTTTAGGTACACATCTAAACCACTACATACATTACTCCAAACAATTCTTGTCTTACAAGCTTTCCCATATGTCAAAGGTTAACTGCATTCATTATACAAATACGTCACATACTATAAATAAACGGCAATGATGAAGAATTCCATTTTTGACTAATGTTTAACCAGCTAATGCTTTCCGCAACCATATTCTCTCCCATTTCGGCATTACCAATTAAATTTCTTTCACCTTTCACCCACCCTAATTCACTCAAAAAAATAATTCATAAAATTGAGTGGATTTATAATTTGTCCTTTTCCGCCCTTCCCGTTTTGCAACAAACTCGGTTTCACACCATTTTCCGGTATTGAAGTTTTCATACTATCCCTCCAAGAAGGGCCGTCGTGATGAGCAAACAAAATTTATTTGAGTCACAGGGTGAGAGGGTTTTTACATGATATTCTCGTGATGTGGCAAGGTGAATCAATCATTTTGGTAAGTTGTCAAGTTGGCAAGTAGTTGAGCTATTTTCTTTCTGTTATACTATTGCATGTTATTTAAATTTTACTTTTTAATATGTTAAAGTAACGAGAAATTACGTGGGCATTACTTTCTTATAGAATTTATACTTATTTGTGTAATTGCTGTTAAGCATTCTGGAACATTGCAGTTTGCATTAATCTGGATTTTGCGATGCATTACAGTTACTGCTTATTACGCTAGTGATGTTTCGGTATTATAGATTTGTTCTTTTTCACATTCTTAAAAACTTTTGAAAAACAAGATTAGGTAAGAAATGTGTGCAATGACTGAGTTATTGAAGCTCTTTAACTCTCTATCCATTCGTCTTAGTGAGAGTGACATAAATTAAACTTTTAATAATTATGTGAAATATTTCTGTGCCACAGCTTTCATCGAACAGGAATGGACAACAATCTGATCTTTTCAAAAATAGCGCTTGACTGGATTTATTTGCTGTCATTTTTTCACTTTGTAATCGATGTGTTTAAGGTTTATACCAATTTCACTGAAGAATGGCCTCTTCTTCACGTCGACTGAAAAAAGTTTGTTGGCTTTTTTTGAATCTAGAGAGATTTTTAGTTCATTTTTGTAATAAGAACGCAATTGATTCAAACGTTAACATGCCGTGAATGAACTTCACAATGTTAATTGCTTTTTTGATGAGCCGTTACAGGTTGGGTTTGCGTAGTCGCTGTTATCATGTTTTGAAATGTGACCCATTTGTTGGCAGCTGTTTTTATTTCATCAGCAACGGGCGTGACAAAAAAGAGAAGAATTGTTTAACCATTTTAATATTATTGATGACTGCCTAATGTTGAAGTTGGGTATTCTTGTTGATTTTTAACCGTTATTGTTTGAACATATTAATGCCTTTTATAGGAACTGATGGATATTCAGTCATCTGATTCGAGAACGTTCTGCTGTGTTGAATTTGATGAAAGTAATTTGCTTCACTGGACAGGTCTTCTTGTCCCGGTAGGCATATTATCAGATAGGTAAATCGCTCGCAGGAGTGATATTGCTGATTTTATGATTTAACTATTGGGGAGTTTTAACTACTGGAAATCCTTTTCTAAATATCTTGTTTTTTTTTTTTATTGGAGCAAGATTGGTGAAGATCAAGGGCAAATTTACTAGATATGAACGGGATATAGGGCATTTTTTTATTTGCATTTTTTTATTTGTAATATTTTTATATAACTTGTAATATTTGCAGGACAAAGAGCCGTACAGCAAAGGAGCATTTAAAGTAGCCATAGATTTTCCTGTAGAATATCCGTTTAAACCGCCCAAGATTACATTTTTGACGAAGATTTATCACCCAAATGTTGACGAGAAGGGACAAGTGTGTCTTCCGATCATATCACCTGACAACTGGAAACCTGCTACCAAAACTGAACAAGGTCAATTTTTGCTTTGAGGTTTTGTTTTGAATGGGAAGTTTTTACTCAGCATTTTGAGCCTGACATTTTCGTGATAGTAACTAAAAGTCTTGATGGATGCAGAACTGCTGATTTCGTTCCGTTCACAGATGCTATCTAGGGTCCACAGTTCGATGGTAACATGTCTTAAAGTTTGTAAAGATGATAAAATTTAGCTTATTCATGCTTTGCGCAATTTTCGAAACCAGTTTCCAAGTAGTATTGGTGGTTATGTTGAATTAAAGTTTCAGAGAATGACAATTTTTGTACCGTGATGCATTTAGTTAGGAGTGCAGGAAACAGTATATAAAACTTAAACTAGCATTGCGCTGCTTACTTCTTTTGTTTTGCAATGATATGATTTTCAGTGATGAATGCATTGCTTGGTTTAATTACGGAACCAGAACCAGACCATCCATTACGAGCAGATCTTGCAGAAGAATTTACGAAAGATAGGAAAAAATTCAATAAGACAGCAGAAGAGTACACAAAAAAATACGCAATGAAACGGCCGGATGGTTTTTAGAAGGGATTAATACAAGAAAATATTCCCATTTTTTGGATATTTTTCTGTTACTGTTATGGCGTTCTTGCTCACTTTTGCAGTAAACTTGTTTACTCTTCAGTACAGCGTTTTCTCCTTTGCAGTAGTTTTTCAAAAGTGACTTGCGCCCAACATGTTTTATCACTTGCATAATTGCTAAAGAAACATGTCCATAAATGTGTTCAAACTGTATTTGATTATCATCGATGATTTATATTCATTATTAATGTACTTACATTTCATCTTTTTTTATTTTTACAGCTTTCATTTTAGTGTGGTATTAGAATTCAAATTAAAACATTGCTGTGAGACCAATGATGAATTATTTTTACTATAATAAATAACGAGAATTCAAATTTTGACAACTTAAGCAGCATGAAGGGAAATAGATTTTTATGCTTTAATTGAGATCGATTCTTATTTCAATGCAGATTGGCAAATTGGAGTGACGGTTTAAAAATTGAATTAAATGTGAATTTATCTTCATGATAAGGAGATATGTATGTGAGATAGTTTTATTTTTTACTTCATAAAATGACTGTGAAATAGGCTATTGTCATATGTATCGTTATTAGAAATAAAGTTACATTATGGTGGTTTCTACATTTTTACACTAGTCATAACTAAAGCAGTCAAGTTAGCTCGTCCTCGTCTCGTTAATCTTACTTCCAGAATTTAAAGATCCCTTAAAGACTTCAGCATATATAGGAAACGAATACCACAAATGGATACTGTGCTTTCGCTTGACATCCTTCAGGTTGGATTTCGTTAATTAACGGGCTAATTCGGAAAAAAGCGTCAAATAATGGATGAAGTACAATCGATGACAGTATTAGTGACTGGTGGTACAGGCCTTGTAGGACGATCCATTGAAAAGGTGGTGCTTTTGTTTCTTCCTCAAATTCATAAATTATTTATAATCTGAATTGCTAATATGGCATATTAGGGGAATCGTCCTTTCTTCGGATTCATGTTGTTCACGCATAGATAATATCAAATTATTAAACATGTAAATTAAACACAAAGAAAAATGAAATTAGATGTAAAAAGTCACTAAAAAGTTATTCTCCTGATGTAGAAAATGAAGTTATTTGATGAACTAATACTACTTGTGTTAATATCATTTTCTATATTATCAAGTATCATCATTCTACTACATTATTCGGTTAACTTTCTCAAACTTTCTCAAACATTGAAATCGAATAGCTCTATGAACAAATTTCATTTTCAGTAATAAGATAAGTTGAAATTAACAATTGATTCCATTATCAGTTTATCCTATTATGATACAGGTAATAACAACTGAAGAAGCACGTCCAAATGAAAAATGGATTTTTATTGGCCGAAAAGATTGCGATTTAACGGATTCCGAAGCTACAAAAAAACTATTCAAGAAGCATAGACCTTCTCATGTAGTTCATTTAGCTGCTATGGTTGGAGGTCTTTTCCACAATCTTCATTGCAATTTGCAATTCTTCAGGAAAAACATGGTAGTGTGAAACTTTCCACATGGTAGTATGAAAAATATTGAATTTACTCATGTTAGCAAAAGCGACATAATTTTACTGCAGACTCAGCAGACGAGCACTTTTTCGGATCATGATAAATCTGAGACTCTAGTGCTTTCATCACTGCCTGCTGATATAGGATTCGAACTCGTCACTTACCCTACCGCTTTTTAATCACGTTAGCAATACACCAGTGTATAGCATCAGTAAATTGGTATGAAAGTTTCTGTTACCCTAATTATGTATTTGAAATATTTTTTTTTGATCAAATAAGATAATGTTGATCGATATTGATGTTGATCGATATTGATTTTAAAAACTATAACCTCTTCTTAGATTGATTTTGGAATTATTGGAGATTTTAATTATATTACCTTAATACATTTTAAGGCAGAAATAGTATATTCAAAGAGATTTTATTTCAGCAAATCAATGATAATGTACTGATGGCATGCAATGAATTCGATGTTGTAAAGTGTATATCATGTCTTTCAACGTGTGTCTTTCCGGACAAAACTGCATATCCAATTGATGAGACTATGGTAAGCGTGAAATTTTCACATCACACCTAACGTCTATTTTAACTGCAACTATTCTATTATGAGTATTCTATTATGTAGTACATCTGAGTTACCAGAAGTGGGATGATATTATTAGTCTATTCAGCAAGAGTAATATTGTTAACCTTCAAATTGCTCCATTTATTTTACAGTGATATCATTTAAATTTTACATTCGCCATTCTTCATTATTATTCAATTGTTGCTTATCTATGCTTTCTTATTGTGATATATAATGTGAAGATCGATTTTCACGACAAACTTTTGTTTTCATATTTTCGTTTAACCGGTTTGAGAATTGTATTAATGATAACTGCTTACAGGTTCATAACGGTCCTCCTCATGACAGCAATTTTGGTTATTCATATGCGAAAAGGATGATTGATGTGCTTAATAGAGGATATGCTCAGGAATTCGGTCGGTAAGTTGGATATTAAAGATTTTCACTGCTCTATTATGAATTCATCTGATATTGAACAATTTCTGTCTAATTTGTTTATTAAGAATAATATCGAATTCAAATCTACAATGCGTATTTATCCCATAGTGGTTCTCATTTATATTATTTGATGCTAATTTAGACATAAAACTACCAAATTTATTATACCATTTGTGACATTGTAGCAATGTTTGTTATTTTTTTCAATTTTTCTTCCAAATTTATAGGAAATATACATCTGTAATACCATGTAATGTGTTTGGACCACATGATAACTACAATTTGAAAGATGGACACGTCATTCCGGCCTTAATTCATAAAACTTACATTGCGAAACATGAAGGAATTCCCTTAGAGGTTGCATTTGATGCATAATACTACCTGTGATATTAATGTAGTTTAAATAACTCGATATTTCGTTTTCTTTTTTTTGTTAACGTTATTTCTTTCAAACAAATTTTCTCATTCGAATTGATGAAAGAAGCAGGAAAGGGGCTATAATAACATATGATTTTCATAAATATTTTTTTACAAAAATATTAAAATAATACCTGAAAAAACCCATTTTATTATTATGTTAACTGCAATCTTTTCGACAACTACATTCATTTCTTCTTCAGGTCTTTGGGAGTGGAACACCTCTGCGTCAATTTATTTACTCGCTAGATTTGGCTCGACTCTTCGTTTGGGTCGTACGATCTTACGAGGTTCATCTTATTCAGAACGAGTCGTATTCTATCTTTGAAATTTAGTTTACATTGTTGTAGCGAATTTCAGGAAATTGATCCAATTATATTATCAGTAGGAGAGGAAGATGAAGTATCAATTATGGATGCTGTTCACTCTATTGTCAAAGCTTTCGATTTCAAAGTACCATTTGAAATTAATCTGTTTAATATCATGATCGGCGAAAATCAAAAAACTTTATTGATTGAAATGTATTCTTAATAAAATTTCAACTGACATTTATTTCCAGTGAATGATGGACAAATTTATCTAAAATTATTTCAGGGTGAAATCGTACAAGACAAAACAAAAGCTGATGGACAATACAAGAAGACTGCATCGAATGCCAAATTACGCAAATATTTACCAAATTTCAAGTTTACACCATTTGAAATAGCAATCAAAGAATCTGTTGATTGGTTTATCGCCAATTATGATAGTGCACGCAAATAATTACAAATTTAAGTGCAAATTTGATAAAAATTTATTGTCAAATTCTATTAGCATATTTAAAAACAAAATAATTATATGTCTATAAAGTAACATGTAATTAGACTGTCAAAATAATGAGTTATTTATTTATTTGTTGTTATCATTACACTTAGTGATTGCAATTCATTTGTTTTTTTTTAATTTACACAGTTAATTCTTAAAGATTCAGTTGCTGTAATCATATGTTTAAAATAGTTAAAGCATTCTGTTTACTTCCTATTGAAGGCAACAATAAATACAAGCAACAAGGTGTATTATGAACTTAAGGTGTATTTTCAATTTTTATGAGCATTTATTCAATATCAATATGAAATATTTGGCTCCAGATTATTCAGTTTGTAACATTTGTTTTTTTTCAAATTAATCATCTAATGATATTGATATGTAGAGGTTGATTGGCTTTTTTTTCGTTTTGAAGTTAAGAAGATAACAGGTTACGCAAGGTTAAGTAATAGTGATCCTCCGCTACTCTGATTCGAAGGTCAAGAGTTCATTCATGCTCAAAATTTCGACATCTCCTTTTGATAGTGAATTATAAAAATATGAACATTTATAAATATCTGAAAGTTTAAAGCATATATAAGGAATTGTATAATACTCTTTTATATATAATTGATTTTGATATGTTTTTCAATATTTGATTAAACAATTATCAAATGGAATTTTAAAATATTATACTGTTATGTAATTTGAATAAAATTTAATTCTAACTGGAGCAAAAAAATCTCTGCTATCTGTTTAAGTTCTCTGGTTCTAACTAGATTAGCTAATAATATTATTAGTAAGCTAAAAAATATTAGCTGGTTGGATTATATTCAAATCAATTCATTATAAGCCATGTGATTTTGTTATTTCACTTTATTAAAAACCTTAGCAAACTACGAAACTTTAAATTGATTAAATAAAAAGTAAAATTTAGGGAATTATCAGTTTGCTGATTAACATGAATGAAAATTTCAATTATCATATGCGCGGTATCTATTATTTTGATTTGTTTTCTCTTTGTTCTACGATAATGCGGTAATATCGGCTAAAGCAGACAGCTAAATGACTGATTAACGTTCGACTAACTGATAATAAAGCAATCAACTAATCTATACTGATTAACTTGAGAACGATTTAAAGCAATCAACCAATCTATACATACTAACTTGATATCAACTACTAATCAGCAATTGATTGAGACCGATCAGCATTGACCAATTAACATTTAATTACTATTTTACCTTTCGATATCAACCAATCTATACTTATTAACTTGATACCAATTACTAATCAGCAATTGATTGAAATCGATCAGCGTTGACCAATGAATATTTCATTACTATTTTACCTTCCGATATCAACCAATCTATAATGATTAACTTGATACCAACTACTAATCAGCAATTGATTGAGATCAATCAGCATTGACCAATTAACATTTCATTACTATTTTACCTTCCGATATTGACTTCACATAAAATGCTGAGAAATTTATGAAAATCAATCGTATTGTTATTTTTTAAAAAACTGTTAATTGTATCACAAAAAAATCATTTGGTCGAAAAATAGGAAATAACAGAAAAATGTGACGACTAAAATTAATTTTTTTCTAATTGTTAAAATGATATCATAAGATGAAACAATACGTAATATTAACGCAAATAACAAATCGTTGATCATTTTCATTAACGTCATCAAATTGCGTAAACTGAGAAATCATCAAAACAATATATAATCAATACTGAAAATATATATATATATATATAATCAGTATTGAGAGATCAACAAGCGTTGTATAAATCAGTACTGAAAAATGTTCTCGACAATTTTACAAAAACATTTGCGGCGTTTTTTTTATTAGGTTTAATTTCTTTTTAGAATTTTCATTTCTAATTTTTAAATTTCTTTTAGAAATTTTATTTTACAATTATCGTTTGCAGAAAAATTTATTTGAATAATTAAACATAAATTTAATTAATTTAGAGAATGGAAGTTGATAATAAAATTACTTTAAAACAATACAATATAGCTTTACGACAAAGAAAAGAATCAATTGTTACAAGAGATGATCAATTACCGTATGCTAGGAAAGCAGGTAATATTTTATATGCAAAATTTTGCAATTTTGATAATTTCTATTTTTAGTGATTGAAAATTTCAAAATTTTAAAACATACTTAAAGCAATATTCTAAATTTTTTATTTTATCAAAATTATTTCCAAACTTTCTAATAATTAATTTACTTTAATAATTAGCATTTAATTTATTAGTAAAATTACAATACATTTTACCTCACTTATTTTCTCTTTTATATTGTTTTTACATCATAAGTCATTTTAATTTATAAATAAATAAAAATGAAATTTTGTGAATCAAAAAAATGAAATTAAAATTTCTTTGTTAGATTTTTAAAATTTTCAATTAATCGTTTTAATCGCTTTTTTGTTTCTTCTAATTAAAAAAATTTTTTTTCTGAATTTTTTTTGCAGGATACAGTAAACTTTCACCGAGGAATTCACTCAATTCAGCGCGAATAAAGAAGGAATTACCAGATTACTCATATCTTAATATGTTTGGAAGTATTAACTTACCTTAAAATTAATTTCCTAATTAAGTTTGTAAATAAATTAATTATTCCAACAAATTGTAAATAATTGTATTATAAATTTCGATATTACATTTAAATAAACTTTTTTTTTCGTTATTTTATTTTGTCTTTTTCAAAATTATGATTAATTATAATATTAAATGAATGTAAATGATATTTTAGTCATTTTTATAGTGCCACCCATATTTCTCACTGTTTACCTTCAATTAATTTAAAATATTTTTAAATGAAGTTATCTCACAAGCTAAAACATTTAATCGATAAATTATATTTAAACAGACATTTGTTTTAACTCCATTATAGATTTTAATAAAATTATTCAATCAATAAACACACTATTTTTTAAGTGTATTCGGTATTACTTAAAGTATAACTTTTTCTTTCCCCTCAAATCTAATCATCATTATCGATGTATTTGAGCACTACCTTGTGGATATTCGATCATTATCTACTATTATTTGATAAGCATTATTCTTCTATAACACTATAACAATGATAAAAATCAGACAAGCAAAAATATTTGAGTGCCATTTTTGTCTTACTTTAAAATGGTTTAAGAAGATTTTGAAAAGTTTGGATTAAGAAAGTCCTTTATAAGATAGTTTATCAATAATTTTACCGATCGCTTCAATTATTTTAATCTTTAGATTTTTAAATGACAACTCACTGATTTCGTACAATTCATACCTTTTTAAACTTTGGTAAATAACTCATATCCTCCATCGCAATATCTCTGTTTCTTATAGAATCATTGAAATATTTGGTAGAATTTTTTGAGAGAAATTTTTTAAATGATTTATAATTAACCAATTGTTGAGTAATAAAAATTGAATTATAATTAGACTTTTCAATAAATAATTTCAATTTTGAAATTCAAGTCCAATCACCTGCATATTTAAAAAAAGAACGCATTAAATAATATTTATTTGCACATTTCCTTTAACTATTTTGAGTTGATTAAATGAATGAAGCAAATGTACTGCATTTTCATCAATTTTTTTGGAAATTAAAACTTTCAGGAATATTACCTCAGGAAAATATCCAAATGAATTATTGACATCTGAAGCAAATTTCAATCAAATATTTAGTAAAATTGATTATAGTAAAATTTACATATCGCACTTTCAATTTTCTTTATGTTCATTATATGTGGTGGTTCGTTTTCGAATATAACGTTTAAGACTTCCTTTCTTAGTCTATCGAATATTAACTCGTACATACTTCTTGAAATCCTCGGATTGGAATACAAGGGTACACTGAATATGCTGTCAAAATCTGTAGAGAAACCGATATGCTTCTGCCAATATATTTAATCGATTGCTGAATGAATAGTTCTCATGCAGTTTTTGATATAATCACTGGCTGCCACACAGTTTTTTGCTTCAATTCATCACTTCTCCTATTATAATCATTCTGAAAACTATCATCCTTCTAAAAAACATTATCGAAGGAATATTCCTTTCATCAATCATCAGATTACATATAGTCCTCATGGAGTTTTAGGGCTTATAAGATTGAACTAGAATTTCTAAATCCAAGCATATTTCCATTAGCTTAACATTGATTTAAGCAATATAAATTAATAATTCACCTACGCTGCAGCAAAAGCGCGGATGAAAATTTGCATACTCCAAAAGAAACAATTGTTCGCGCTTATTTATGCAGATAAATTAAAAGTTGATTTTCATTGCAAACTAAATAAGATATAAATCCACTAATATAATCAACTTAATCTTTAATGCAAAGGAATGCTTTAAAAAGATAGAAGATTAGAATCAGCAGTACAAGACTGTGATCTCATCAGGTAATTCACGTAAAATAATGTGCACATTAAAGATCATCAAAAGATAGATATAAATTTTAGTCAAGATGAAATATAAGGTGTTATCGGATTTCTTTTACTGTTTTTGGAAGTAAATAAATTGCGTACAAAAAAACAACTAGAATAAACAATAAGAAATGTTCACAAAGGACACAATTCGTGAACAATAATGTTGACAAAACGCAAAAAAAATGTTTAGGTATTCGCAACATTTTATGAAGTAGTTTGCTCCATTCCTGAGTTCACGTCATTAACGTTTTTCTCAGCTGTAGTATTCCTTTCAGCGATATACTTCGGATCAACAATCTTAAAAAGTCCACTAGCCTGGACTCGTATATCCTGAAATGACCGTCCATCCTCATCCGTCCGCAGCCTACTCCGAAGCTGACCGCTCACGTACACTTGCGTTCCTGAAGTACGATGAACACTTTGGTAAAGAAGTTAAATCACCAATAGTTTGCTCCAAAAATCTCTGCACAAAGAATAGGATGATTAAGAAATGATCGAAACAATATACCTTCACGTACGTGATCCTTGATATAATCCACTATATTATTAGGGGCAAAAACATCAACAAAGGAAATAAATCGTCCAGAATTTCGACGGTCAGCTTCAATAAAATTTTACATACATTTGATAATTTTATCCATAAATTCAATTTTCTTAGATTTAAATATTTCTTTTTTTTTTTAAATCAATTCAATTTTTTTAAAATCAGTTTAATTTCTTAAGAGCAATCAAAATCATACCACTTGCTGTTGACAGCTTTACAATAGCATACTGTCGACCGGTTGGCATCGTATACACTCTCGGTGGTCCTCGAACAACACCGGTCACTTCAATATGATTCTCACTGTAATAACGTAAAGTGAAAAGGAATAACTAAGAGAAATGAAAAAATGTACGCAAGAATAATGTTAAATCTTGAAAGTAATGCGGACAAAAGGAAAGTTTTGATTTGTCAAAGTCCTAAAGTTCTTCTTTCTAATTCATATGAATATTTTAGGACATCCCAAAAAAAACCAAATACCCTACTCAAAATTATAACGTGCCGTAGAGTCTACATCAGTTTCCGATCCCCCAAAATCTTTCGGATCTGCGGGGAAACTTGTACTATCATCACCAATTTCTTCAATTGTTTTCTGACCTTCCGTAGCCAAATTTCTGCCACTGTGCTAAAAAAAATTATTAGAAACACATTCGTCCTATAAACAAATAAGATCAAATACAGAATACAGGATTTCAAATACAGAATGCTGAATTTCGCCAAAGTTTTATTTCAATCTCTGAAATAAATGCATCAACGATAGAACCGAGCTGAATAACTAAGTTAATTATTGAACCTTAATATTTAATTCACCAAGATAACAACAAAGTCATTCACTGCACAAGATTAACTACTGTACCAGTGTTACTTATCAATTAGTATTCCCTGTTAAATATTTTACTCATTTATAAGGAATAAAGCATACCTGTAGCAGTTGTGCTCGTTGTACAACTGAGCATCGCACCAATGCTCGACCTAATAACTGGAGCATTTTCCTACAATACTCATCAATTACCAATGAAAAGCGAATCTTATCAAAACGCTATTTACTTGCATCTCAGCAACTTACAAATTCCCTGGAAACTACACCCGTAATTCAGAATAGTACCAGAAGATATGAAAGGAATACCAATTATATGTTCAAGAATATCTACGTGCATTCTAAACAAAATGTGTAGCTCTTAAACTATCCACATTAACCTATATGACATCGATATACATCAGAACAGTTATTATATTGTACAATATATGAAATCTATACGTAAGTTTTTGCATTCACCCACTTACAGAAATACCTGTATGGCGGTAAACCTATACAATACGTCAAAATACTGTTAATAATAATCCCATATCATACCAATAATTTATTCTTACTTTGAAAAATGTAAAGCTTTTATGACAAAAGACAACAACTGATGATAATGAATTAGTGTGATATGTGTTCAGAGAAGAAACTAGAAATACAATAAATTATGCGTTATATATTATTAATAGACACAACAGAATTATTGCAAAAGTATTATTTTTGAAGAGTTAGCAAAGATTGATAATTGATAGAACAAATATGGGAATCACTACTAAATCAGAAAAAGAAGTTCAATCATCTAAAACTCCGAATTAATATGCTTATGGTGATGTAGCGAGACTAGTTTTTCGCACATAGTGATACAGACCGCGGGCTTCCTAAATTCTCCTAGGAGTGTGTTGACTGGAATTTATTTAAGCTGGTGCAAACATGGACTCTACTAGGCTCTTTAGGTTCTATGGACTATAGAGATGTAATAGGTACTTGGAGTGGATATCATAAGGTTAAGTTCGCAGAATCTCGTTATGATGTGTAGGGATGAAGGGCTGGATATAAATGAATTTTCGTTTGAAAATATGATATTTCTGGATATTAACGTGAGTGATCTGTAGAGCTGGATGTAAATATAATGCATATAATGTCTAAATTACAGTGAGATTTTGAAAGAAATGTTCCGTGAAGTGCTGTCAAAATCTGTTTCAGGCGTGCCCATAGTTCAGCAGGTTCTTTTTTCCCCGATTTTATACACTATTTTATGCTTTAAATAGAACTTCCTTTAAATACTATCGTAATAATTAGTTAATTGATCGATATGACATGTTTTTGTATGGCGGCTTCGTCTAGGATGTTATTTTGTGGATATGAGAGATGGATTAATTTTGCAAGAAATATCCCTGATATATATTACTAAAGTCAGTGAGTAGATTCACAGTGTCTATGCACAAGTTATTTTATAAAAAATAACTGAAATATACTTCTTCAGGTTTCTAGGAGATTGTTTGCAGCACAAGCCAACTTACAGCAGCCGGCAGATGCAGGCAACGATTCATCGTCAGACAGATCTAGCGAACAGACTACTCCGACGGTCATTCGTAGGAAGTAAGGTATCCTGTTACAGTTCGAGTACTGCTGCTGTTTTGCGACCTTGCAAATATCTCCCCTTAAATCGTTAGCATAACACATTCCCTTTTGTTGTTGAAATTTTGGAAGGTTGTTTTCAAACTATTTTAGTTGGCTAATTAACTGATTAATTAGACAATTAGTCATTCGTTTTGATGGCGATTTAGTTTTACTCAGAAATTAGTTGCGTTAATTAAATTTATAATTACTAAGTCATTTATTTAGTTAATTATTCATTCATTCCGTATTTATTATGGCCATTTGTTTATTCCTTCTCTAAAACAACGCAAATTATATTGTAGCGTCAATCGAGTCTGCCTCAGTGGAACAGTAACGAGCAAACCGTTCTATGGAACAACCAGAAATGGAGGTAAATTTGGAGTTGTTCGAATCATCTCAAATTCATTTGGAGGTATTATTTATGATATAGTGCTGCGTCGGTTTTATATCCAGTAATAATCTTCGTTAACATTTAGGAATAAATTTTGTTCAGATTGAACAAAATGTTTGTTGAACATTGACTGTCATGAGGAATTCATTATTACTGTTTGCCTTTGTGAATGTTTTCATCGAAATATGACCTCGATATAATAGATTCACACTTTTATATTATTATTCATACCGATTGATGGTGCAGTTCCATGATGCATTTGTTTGTTTAAATGGTGATTCATCAGGAAAAATAAATTGATGTTTCAAAAAATATGTTTTGCGTCGTCGAGATTATGCTTGTTGAAAAGATTCAATACATTTAGATGTTTTATAGGCCAGTATGATTTTCGAGTACGTTTAGGAACACGAACATCGCTTGCATATTGCAGGGAAAATGTCGATGAAGGTAAGCTTTAACAATGAAATCAGAATCATCATTCAAATTATTTCTAAGAAATATGAGGATTTAATTTCAATTTTTATATATTTTAGGTTCCCACTTGTTCGTTTTCGGTCGTTTAGCGACTTTCCCGAGAGCTACAGCGGATGGAACAGAAGGTTCAAGTGGAACTATAATGGCGTCCCGCATATCAGTGGAAAACAGTTCTACGGCTGCTGTTCATGAAAACGAACAGTTTGAAGACATTGATTTATCAGCCGAGGAGGATTTAGAACAGAGTGAAACAAAAAATGAACGTTCTTAATTTGTCATTATTTCTGTTTGCCTGTTATAATTAATATTCCGAATCTTTCGATACCTGCGTATATATGAAAAATATTTTTTCCGAATAAAATTAGAATAAAAGGTCTTCCTTGATTGTTATGAAGAAGTTTTACAAGCTGTATTTAAAATTTAGTCTTCGATTTGGTAGACCAATAATCTGAGTTTAATTTTGAACTGTAATAATATAATGCATATTGAAGGATAATTAGTAAATAGCAGGTGATGAAATGAAAACATTAGTAATGGAAGATAATATGTATAGATTTATAGTAATGTGTGACACGTATTCAGCTTTTTTTCGGAATTTAGTGCTAGCTGTTGAGGAAAGTAATGTTGTTAAAGATAATTTTTAGAAATAGTATAAACAGGAAACTTTTGTTTAATTTGTGAAGTTCGATGTATCAACCGTTTGATATCAAAATATCATGATGGAATTTTATGTTAGTTGATTTCGGAAAGCTTTTTCTTCCTTGTGCTGTAAATCTTTTAAATTTCAATTTTCTTTTATGTGAAAGTATAGTGGGAAAGAGGAATATAAGTCCGGCACGCAGATATATATGTCGGGAAAGAAGTGGTGCAACAGTCACAACAGCAACAGCAGCAACATCAACAACAACAGCAACAACAAAAACAACAGCAGCAGCAGCAGTATGATGAGACGACAGTTATCGATGAAGGAATTGTC